>JANAKD010000001.1:0-154982 GCA_027627215.1 Lecanicillium saksenae | reverse complement strand
CAGTGGGAGGTGCAGTGGCGTTTCCAATGGGAAGCCCAGGGTCGACGTAGGCTGTCGCGGTAGAAGTCAGCAGATATGGTAGAGACGAAGCCAAAGCACAGAGTAGAAAAAGATGGCAATTACCTCGACCAGCATGAGAAGTTGGCGCAGCAACTACCGCCTTGAAATAGAAGCCAGCTGCGGCGGCGAGGATGAACGTCTTGACGAACATGGTGTTGGTACTGGTAGAGTGGGCTAATGTGACTTCTCAAAAGGAAAGCGGTTTTAAGTTTTAATATTTTCATAGTGTGAGAAAAGAAACGAAGCAAGTTATCGAATACGCACTATATAAATGTCATCTCAGATGTTCATGATCTGCTTTCACGATATTTCTCGTGGGTAGCATAGAGCTGTCGTACTTGCGCAGAACATCGTCGTCGGCGCACTGAGCCTGAATTATGCGGCGACTCCGCAATTTTTCGAAGAAATTGAGTTGGCTACGTAATTAATTGCACTATTGTACTCGAACGGCTTCTTTCATGGCCTCGGAGCTGTTTCGTCTCATCTGATGCCGGCTCATTTTACCATGGGGACAGGATTTTTCTGCTGGCTATCAGCTGTTCCATTGAGCAGCATAGTCCTCAATGGCCCGCAATATGTAGCAAAGCATAGTTATGAGGGGCAGTGCAGGGCCATTCAAATGTGAACTGTCGCGCACGCCGTGTCTCGCGTATATTGTTCCTATTACGAGGCAAAACAAGGCGCGAGTAAGTTGCTGGGCTGCCGCGCGCCCTCATACCTGGTCTGAAATATATGTAAAGAGTGATTTTGGTCTATGAATAGGACTATTGAAACGTCTGCTTTATTCATGCGCGCATTATTTACCTCGCATTTCGACGAATGCCCATGTAGACTCTTTGTAAGCTTGTTGCCTACAGTAGACTCGCAATTGCCGTAGTGGACTAGCCACGACTCCACGGACACCTACCGAAAAAAAAATGGACGGAAAAAGGGAAGGTACGCTGAAATTGCAATAATGAAATCCCGACTTAAATCCTATTGATACAATTGCATTTTCGCATTCATCTCCTCAACTCTTTTCTTCATAAATGGTGGCAAATTTTGTCAACACACTCTTCAATGCTGATCTTCGGATAGGTTTCGCGAGAAATTCGTCCATGCCTGATTCCATACACTCCTTGCGGTTGCTGTCTTCCGAGAAAGCTGTCAAAGCTACAATGGGGGCCGCGTAGCCCATCTGCCGGATCATTCTGGTGGATTGTATGCCGTCAAGATTAGGCATCTGCACATCCATAAAAATAAGATCGAATTTGCGATTTCGCCCCATGTTTGCCTTGACCAGCTCGTATGCCTCACGGCCGTCTTTTGCGATGGTCACGTCGAGCACATTCTCCAGTTTCAGCATCCTTCGGACGACCTCAATGTTGGTCGCATTATCGTCCGCGACAAGAACGGCCAGATCGCTGCTCGTAAATTCGCCGTCAGGTCCTTTTGCCTTCTCCGCCTTTGCCTTCTGTATTGCGGCGTGCTTCTCGCTAGTGCTGGTTGGTGGCACCACGGTTGTTGAATTGGGTGGCTGAGAGGGTGACTGGTGCGGATTCGGCGGAAAGAACGGCGTGCTGAGACCAACGAGTCGAGGTTGGATATCATTCATATGCCCTTCGTTACTCCTTGTAGTCATTTGTTCAGATTCATGGGCCAGAACGCTGCTCAGAGAGTTGCGGTGGCAGCTCCCGCCACCGCCACCAGTTGAAGCACCAGCGCTTGGTGCTCTCGATTTTGGCCGCGTGCTATCGGAACGAGTGCTTGGTACCCGGTCTGTGATGTGCCTCAGGGGTATTTGTAGACTGAATGTTGAGCCAAGGCCTTCACTGCTTCGCACTGTGATTGTGCCACCCATCAACTTGGCGAGCTGGGCACAGATGCTCAAGCCTAATCCAGTGCCACCGAATTCCTTGCTGAAGCTTGAGTCAACCTGCACAAACGGCTCAAAAATTTTGTCCTGCATATTCTCGGGGATACCGCGACCAGTGTCTTCAACTTCGAAAGTAAAGGAATAAAGTTTAGATGTCTCATCATGCGACACTGGCGGATTCGACGTGTCGTACTCAGTGGGGGCATGTTCTTCCGCAGCTTTCTCGTCTTCGTCAGTAATGCAGACTGTAAAATGTTCCTGAGATGCCGTTTTTGAGGTATGTTGTGAGAAAGACAACGACCCATTTGTTCCTGGCGTTGGCGAATCCTTCGGGAGAGTCTCTTGCTTGACGCTATTCTCGACCGTAACCTCATCACCCCACCGGATCCGAACTTGAACTCTGCCCCCCGCCGCGGTAAACTTCAAGCTGTTGCTGACAAGATTAATGATAACTTGTAAAATTCTGTGCTGGTCTCCCAAGACGTATATATCACGTATGCGACTCGGAAGTGCAAGTCGCCCGGCGTTGTGTTGTAGAAGAAGAGAACTTCGGCCCGGATCATCCGTCGTGGCGGACGAAAAGGCAACATCGAGGTCGATTTTTCCTTCTCGTGCCTGTTTTTCGAAAATGGAGACGATTTGAGATCTGATTTCCCCCAGGCGGAATTCTTTGTATTCTAGTTTGATCTCATGACTGATTTGATTCTTAGAGAAACTCAAAAGATCCTCCAGAAGATGTAAGAGTAGTTCACCTAGTCAAGGTTGGTGTCAGTAGGGCTAGAAAAATAGCTCACGAAAAGGATTCCTACCGGATCGATATAATGTTTTCAGGGAATGCTGTATGTGAAGCACATCGTTTTCTTCCATACAGACGGCGCATATCCCCATGATTCCATTTAAAGGTGTCTTCAATTCGTGGGAGATATTGGCAATGAACAGGGTCTTGCTCTCGTTGGCGGCCTCGGCCGCTTTTTTGCTGGCTTCCAGTTCGCGCGTTCGTTTGGCAACTTGCTGGTCTAGTGACGTGTATTGATTGACTAACTCATCCGTCATTTTGTTGTAGACTTTTGTGAGTTCTGTCACCTCGTCGGTAATCCAATGGGATCTCTCCTTCACTCGTCCAGGAATTCTGAACGTGCGGCGGTGATTGTCGATCTCGGCTTGCGTGAGCGGCTTCATGGGCCTGCCAAATCGCCTCTTGAGGCTTTTGAACAGACCCTTGATGGAAGCGGAGGTTAGAGTACCGCCAGAGCTGGCTGCGTTCTTGTCGTCATCGCTGTGCATGAGTTCGTATCCCGGCAGAGTGATAGATTTCTCCGTTGCCGTCTTGAGTCTTCGAATTGGGCGAACGCTGAAGTATGCGCATGGAATGACAAGAAGCATAACAAGTCCCGCTGTTCCAAAAGCGCATCCGAGCAGAATCTTTTGCAGCGTCGAGATGGGATGGTAAGCCTCTCCGTGTGTCTTCTCGATGACTATGGCCCAATCAACCAGAGTGGTCTGTGGCCGAGCGACACCAACAGCCACATGGAATCCATTCTCGTTTTTGGTTGTCAAACTGGCGCGGGCATTGTTGATTTTTCCGCTATAGGTAGAATATGCACCGTGAACTGCTGGGTATTGCGATAGCGTAAAAGGCGCACCCCAGGTTCCCTGCTTATCTCTGTGGCGATCGATCTGACCTTGGAGCGTGGCAGGTGGCAGAACAAATCGTACTAGATAGCTGCTCAGAGAATCTTTCGGTGGTCGATATGTGGCGTTGGATGCCAGTAGAGGCGGCGTGAAGCGATTTGACGGATCATCCGGAGTGATGAGTAAGGCTATCCCTGTGCTTCCAAGCCCATCCACAGCGGTTTGGATATCGATGAATGAGTTTGCAGCAGCAACCAAAGTCAGATATCCCAGTATGAATCCCTGGAGCTGAAGAGATCGAATTGGAATCGTAAGTGAAATGAGCGCAAACGTGTCATTGATGGCCAGCGGGCCGAGCAACAGGCCGCGACTGTCACTCAACAGCACACCGGGGAAGGCGCTGGCAGCTACCGCCGTCTCTGAAGGGAGGTATGGGCTGGGATATCCTAGCGTTTCATAAGTAATATTGGGATACAAAGAAGGCGGATAGCCGAATTCAGTGTCGCTCAAGTTGACGGGTGAGCCGTTTGGAGCGAGGTACGGCAGGAGGATGTTTTGGGTCTGTGTGCCGATGCCGGAGCCTGTAACACTAACAAGGCCTGTCGAGTTCTCACCGGTTTGATTGCGCGAGTAAATGCGCGCCTGTAAAAGCCCAGTGAAGCTGCTTGTGGCCAACGCGCTCTGCAGATCGGTAACTGTGGGCTCGAACGGGTCACTCGTCGTTGAATTATGATTGTAGTAATTGACCAAGGACTGCTGTATCAGGACACGGGTGGAGACTGTGCGACTGATGGTGTTGAGCAATTGTAGCTGGGCGTCAATTTTGGCTGCATAGAGCGATGCAGCGAGACCAAGGCTGTCAGATTCAACACTGACGACAAAGNTTTTGGACGTATATCCACGTTGGCACTGCGACGACGGTCAGAGCAACCAGGGCAACGGCGCTCACAAGCAGCGCGAGCTGGATCCAGATAGGAACTCGCATCTTGGTGACGCGATGCGCTTTTGGGATTCGAACGGCAATACCAGCGCTAGCTAGCTAACTCGGCGCCGACTGATGTCGCTGCCGGCTGCAGTAGGCGCAACAACGGCTCGAGCCAAAGTCAGCTCGAAGGGCGCGCTGTGAGCTCTATCGCTGGGGGTAGATTCGGATCAAAATTCTCAACGTAGAAAATTCTGCCAGTCTCCTACGACAGAGGGAAAATATTGAGGAGAAGGCGAAAACAGGAAAGCGGGCTCCATTTGCAGCTGCAAGACAACGGCGTGGCGCCTCAAGCCGTTTGCCTTTTAGCCCGAGAGATTTCTTAGTCGCTACAGGGGCCTGGAAGTGCATACAGCTACCGGGGTTGCGGCTTATTGCAGAAAAGGTCCGCAATACCGAAATACTCTCTGCATGCTGGGACTCTGACTGTGTGAGCAGGGGTCGGATGAATGGCTCCGCGGTGGCAGACTTCACTGATCACGATGCGTGACGGAGACGACACAATTTCATGAAGGGGTGTGTGGTTCATCGAGATTTGCTCTGTTCTAGACCGTTCCGAGTTTAGCCACTTTCGCTACTGAGGCAGGCGTGGGCTGGGATGCCCCCATTTTAATAAATTTGGGCTGGGTATTAGCGAGAGGCAAGAGATGGCAGGAGGTTTTTATTTTTCGCCTGTTCTTGTTCAAGTAGAGACTCGGCTTGTATGCTTGTTTGGGGTCTGGAAGGCCAGAGAAGTCCCAACAATGCCGCTCTCAAATCGCCTTTTCGACGTATCCTTGTTGTGTCCTTGACGAAATGACGGTTACTCTTGTCAACAATTGCTACACCTTGCTATGTACATGGGCTATTGTCCCGAGTCCCACTTCTTCATCCCAAGCACCCTCAAAATATCCGAACACTGGCGTTTGACTAGCGATCTAGAATCTACACTAAATAGCATTAACTGAATACTGATTTTCAACTTTCACCATTGTCCACCGTGAATGCTGCCGCTCTAATCGCTCAGCACGCAGCAGAGAAAAACACACGTTCCCCTGCCTGCCAAGGGGCAAGTTACCTGTCTGGAGGTCGTCATGCAAGGTAGGGGGCCACAGTGGATTCAACGCTCTCCAAGGCACACTACACTCAGCAGGGCGGCGGTTCGTCAAGTGGTCGTCCAGCGCCCTTCTAGTGGCCTTCGAGTTAGTACCTAACTACTGAGTACACCAAACGACTCGTACATCGTTTGAAAAGATCTGATATTCACACACGGGGTGCGACAGGAGCGGGAGCGAAGAGAAAATGTAGATTTTGTAAAATAAATATGTACTATTGAATCCAATACGTCACAGGAATGTTGAGTCTCGCCGAGGTCTCAGCGCCCGTCTAAAACGGCAGACAGAGCTTCAACCCATTGGTAATAAGCAGTTATACCAGCCTAGTCGTAGTAAGTGATGATGGCATCATCCTTGTGGGGACCGTTATATACGCCAACATCGGGTGAGGGATGATCAATGACAGTTCCGTTTGCGAAAATAAAGCCGTTCCACTGTTCCTCCTCCGTGTCGTCGAACTTGCTCATCGCCTTGTTTGCCGCCTTGTCCTCGTAGCCATCAGGATAATCAAGCAGGGGCGGGTAAATGCTGCTCACATCACAGTTCTCGCTGAGCATGTACTGATTGAGACCCACCGCCAGCGTCGCCAGCTCGGCGCCCGTGTCTTCGAAATCGTGTCCCGCATACCAAGTTTCGCCAAGGTAGTCAACCATCAGCACACCTGGCCAAGCTGTAGGGCTCATCTCATTGACGCCGTGAGAGTAGATGAGAGGGTTGACTTGCATGGCCTCGTAATAGTTGTCCCAGGAGATGGCGTCGATGCCCTGAGAGGTTAGAAGCCACTGTCCAATGTGAATATTAATGTACTTGAGTGGATCTTGCCAGTCCTTGGTTTCCCTGTTCACCATGTCTTTGGTGCTTTCCGTGTCAGCCCAGTCATCAGTGATGACGAGCTTGCCAGCGTCGTACAGACCGTACTGGGGACGGTAAGGATTGCCATTGAAGCCAGTCGGGGAGAGGAGGAAAATGACACAGCCCTTGCCCTCATTCATGTCCATAAAGGTGCCCATCTTCTTTCCACCAAAGTCGCCGTCAATGTTCAGGCAGCGGTTATTAACTTTCTGCATGCGGTCCAAGAAGTCGTCGTAGAGGTTGCTCCAGTCGTCTCCGCCCCAATGAATTGGGCCTAGGCTGGGTACCTTGCGAATGCCAACCATGTAACGCACCCGGAAGAACATGACTTCACCTGGGTTCTCCGAAGTAAACTTGTTGATATCTGAGATGATGTCATCGAGCGACTGGCCGGTGTTGCCGATGCAAACAGCCATGGTTTCATCGTTGACATGGGCGCCGTAGAAGTCATAGCTGCCCTCCATACCCGAAGTGCCATGAACAGAGATGACGCGCAGATCGAACCAACGCGCACCAAGGCGCAGCTGGTTGTAAATGCTCATGCCCTGCGTCTGCGTGTTCGGGCTGTCCGCTGCGGTGATGAGCTTGTGGCTGATCGTGCTCATGGCCGAGTCGTGGGTACCCGGTAAAACAACATCCTTGACTCTGCGATCTTTAATTGTATTTTTGATGGATTGCATCCAGCCAGCAACCTTCTGGTCAACAAGGAGAGAGGATCGGAAACCAGCTCTCTTGCTTCCTGTGATGACGAGGGGAACTTGCCCGGGGACATTCAATTCCCTTGAGCCGATGCCAATGCCTCGCAAATCGCAAATGACTCGCTCAAAAGTACCAGTGCCTTGATCGTTGTTGGTCAACCGGATAACAAATTTCTTATCAGTGCCCTCAACATCATAGTAGATTTCTGCGTGGTCATCGACCGGACTTCCTCCATTGCCGCGTGAGAAGGCACCCTGCATCATGCTGCCAGGATAAACGTCCTTGAAATCGATGTCATACTGGTAGTGGCTTGTAGATGTGATCTTGAACTTGTGCGGGGTGAGGTTGACAATTACCACGTAGGTGGTCAGGGCGTCACCATAGGTGTCGAAGTATATGGGCGAGATATCTTGCTTCTTGTATGACATCTTGGCGTCTTTGCACGTCAACTTGCTGGGATCGTTGATTGGGTCATCTGGATTGCCGCCATCGTCTTTCAGGAAGTCGGCCAAATCTACAGCCCAGTCGGTTGTGCCAGCCATATTGTAGCCTTTATAAAGACTAACGCGCTTGCTCTTGACATCGTCGTCCATGTAAGCAACCCAATCATGCTTGGGTCCGTCACCATATACCATGATGTTTGAATCAGAGTCCTTGTCATACCAGCTCTTGACATAGCTATACTTTTTCTTGTCTGCAATCTCTTTGAGTTCGGCGTTGGAAATATAGCCGGAGGTATTTGTGCATCGACCTTGGAAGGCGTCTGACTGAGTTGGGCTGCCAGTAAAGAGACAGTCTGGGGTGAAGCAGCCAGGGAGCTTAAGGCGAAAGCTTCGGCCGTAGCTGGATACGCCGACAACGACCTTGTTTGAAGATAATCCAGCCTTGGTAACCATTGCCAGAGATGTTTTCGTTTCGGTAATGTTGACATGAGAGCGAATGCAGTTGCCGTTCGCGCACCCAGGAGTGGTAAACTTGTTATCGTAGTCTGGAGAAAATATGTCAGCGTCTCGGACCTGTGGCAGTAGAAGGCTATGACTTACCCCATTGACCGTGCAAGTCGTAGGTCATGTAAATAAAATAGTCGACGACGGAGTTCAACTCCTTTACAGGATATGCCTGAAGGTACCAAAAGGATGATGGCAGCGCAATGGAAATGCTCTTGCTCTTATCAAGCTTCCCTTTGAGTACCTTAAGGAACGCTAGATAGTTGGAACCCTCGTCTGTGCTACCTGGTGGCACGTTGGGAATATCTGGTGCGCCAGGATACTCCCAATCAAAGTCAAGACCATCCAAGCTATTATCGTTAAGAAATTTTACAACGCTCGTGGCGAACTTCTCGCGATTTTCAGCTTTCGTCGCATCACGGAAACGCTGGTAAGTGTCTGGCTCTGTTGAGAAGGCCCAGCCACCGAAAGACAGAATTTTCTTGGGACCTTTCACCGACTTGAACCTCTTAAACTGCTTCTGGGTATTCTTGTCGAGCGAAACACCCCAATTCTTGTCCACCGTTGCAAAAGCAAAGTGGATGTGGGTGTAGTCACCCTTGATAGCATCAACATTCATGTGGAGGCAACTGCGATCGAAGTTCCAAGCTTCATAGTAGGCGACCTTCATGAAAGAGCTGGGAGGGTCACNTTTTTTTTATGTCAGTGCCACAGTTCGAGATACAGCCATTGGTTCCTGGCTTGGCCGTGCCTGGTGCACCCGTGTCCGCGGGAGTCTTTGTACAGAAATCACTTGTGATTCCGCAAAACCCCCAAACATCGCAGCATGCATTAAGCGGACACGGGCTAACCTTGGAATAGTCGTCGTCGCCAGCAATAGGCTTGCTGCCAGGCTTCATGGGTCCACATTTGGCACCTTCAACCGGCAAAGGGAAAGGCGGCCTGCCGGTACTGAGGCAGATTAGCTGATCTGGCTGGAGATGGTCGCATCCTGCCCAGGCCCAAGTCTTCTTGTTGAACTTCTCAATGTCATCTTGGGTGATGCCGAACTTGTCCGCGATCGCCCAGCAGCCGTCATTTTTCTCGATTTTGTGGACGTTGCAGGAGCCATCGCTGCCAGGCTTGGGGCGATGATCCGGAAGCGTCCCTGCAGAGCAACAAACATACTGCTTGTCCTTGAGGGTTGAACACAGGTTTTTGACACCGGAGTTGTACTTTTCGAAATTGGGACCGCTGATACCGCAGCGAGTGGCAAGAGATCCACAGCTGTCGCCGGTGTGAACCTGAGTATCTCTGCACTCGCCGCGACGGTTTGCAGTAACAGGCGTGGTGCTGTTACTCGATGTAGTAGTAGAGGAAACCAGCACTGACAACATGTGAGGCATTGACGATGCCCCGGAGCCTTCGACACAGGTGCCATTTACCCACGCACGAACAGAAGAATGCAGCGAGTCGCTCAGCTCTTGCAGACTGCCACTAACAACTCCGACAGTTGTATCAGCGCCAATGTCGCTATTGCGGCAAGTCTGAAGGATTGTCGGCCCACTAGAAACGTTGGTGCCAAACCGCTCCAGCAGAGCGGCAGCACTGGCCTGCTGCACGTCGGCGCCAGAATAGAAGCCGACCACAGCATTGTTGACTTTGGAGAAAAGAGTAGATGAACCGCAAGAAGCATGATCTTTGAGGTACGCGGCTAAGTTCTTGGCCGCTGTCTCGATATCGCTCGAAACGATGGTGGAGACAGACTGGTCCTGCGCAGCACCGGTACTAGAAGTCGCAATGGTGACATTCTGCTGCTTGACCGTTGCTCCGCAGTCTGAATCAACAGAAAGCTTGTTGTTGGAGGTAAGCTCAGCAATGTCAGTAGGAGGTTTAGCATCGCCAGCCAGAGAGCATGTACGGAAGACGGTGCTCGAGTCGACCTGCTGAAGGAGGGTATTAAAGTCGAACAGCAAGTCTGCTTCACAACCAGCCAGGCGATCTAAGCCATGGTATTTGGTCCATTGGCTGGGGTTTGATGTGCAAGCGACAGGGCAGAGGTCTGCGTAGTCACCAAAGCTTGTGGTGATACCGCTTGCCAAGGGAAGTAGGCCAACACCAGCCAGCGCCGCGAGGGCAGCAGAGGTGTGGTACTGCATTATCGGCGTCGCAGAGAATAAACCAATGTAATAAGTTGAACTTTTCATTTACGCATTTCTTCTCGAAAGCTTAGGCCACCTCGCGGAGCGAGTCAACTTATATCTTGCAGGAGAGGGTGTAAGTCAGCCCAACGTAGCTCACATCGTAGTATTAAAATTGTTCTTGCGCTAATGCCAAGAACCATGCAGGGTGCCCGGTATTTCTCTATTAAGGAACACCCCGCCGTACTTGAATCCTCATAGAGTCGGAGCCGAACCACAACAGGCAATTTTTCTCGTGGTTTAGCCGACGCGACCTGGAGCATGAGCGGAGATGGCGTTGTCTCTATCGCTACGCTATTATGGGAATATCCTGTTGCAGCAGTGGCCGACACCCGTTTCGTTTATCCAGGGGCCACAAGGAGCTAAAATTCTAGTCTAAATTGCCGTTCTCTCCCCATGTCTGCGGTCAGCTGGCTCATTGGGCCAACACAATGAAATCTAACCAGGGGCAGAGATAAAATTTTCCTTGTGGCGCTGCTCCAGCTCGGGCGCTTCCTACCCTGTCTCGATTTTTGATGGCTAGCGGAGAAGCTTGTCAGCCTAGTCGACCAGGTGCTGGTTCTGAACTGGCAGGCGCCGCGGCGCCAGGCCTAGCAAAACAGCATGGCCCAGGGCTGACAGGGCCGAAACTATTTCGATAGGTAGGATTCGCCGGAAACCTAAATAGGGAAGCGCCGCGCTTTATTTTCGTTGTCAAATGACTCGAAGCTCGTATGTACCACCATCAGAACGGACGCGATCACAGCACGCTGATCATAGCTCATTCTGGTCCTGGACTCCATGGCAGCACGAGGAAACTTGACAAGCGAGTTAGCATCTTGACATATAACAAAAACGGCCCGGATTCTGAAGAGGATTCGAATCTTGCACTTTCTCCCCACATCACCGATCCCAAGAAAGCACCGATACCTTTTTACTGTGCGCGTTGCTTGTGCGATGACGGAAACAAGCGCGACCCCAACTGGCCCCTGGCCTAGCCTGATTACGCAGTTCGCGCCCCCAGCCTCTTGCTCCTCTATTTTTGAGTTGCTGAGCGCTGAGACGAGTATAGACACTGCGAACGGCGATACCTCCACATGGACCTCATCCATATTGACGTCAAACGAGGCCAACAGTGCGTTTGGTAAATGTCAGCCATCTGGTTGGGAGCAAAGGCATTTCCAGTTCAGCCCAGGCGTGTGCCCCAGCGACTGGGGGTACTGGGGCTTGACCGCGACGAGCAGCGGCTCGGTCGCCCTGTCAAACGCGCTCTGTTGCGCAAAGTGAGTGGAATTGAAACCATTCTCATGCTGCTGGTAGTGACTCTACTAAATACTGAATAGGAGTTATACATTGTACCGTGAGTCGGGCGGGAATGACTGCGTTAGTTCCACATATAATGGACAGACCTCAACCATTCTCAGGCACAGCCCCTGGCTCGTCCAGTGGCAGACTTCAGACACGTCTTCATTCGGCTTTTCCATCCCCGCGTTGACCTCGTCTCGCTCTGTCGCCCAGTGGACACCCGGGCAGTCGCTTTCGCCTACAGCGGGCTACGACGACAATAAGACGGGCTCCGGAGACAGTTACGGCGGGCTGCGTGGTGGCGTTCTAGCCGCCGTTATCGTTGTTCCGGTGATCGTATTTCTTGTCGCCGTGGGCGGATGCGTGGCATGTTTTGTTATACGCAAAAAGAAGCGCCGCCAGGCACAAGAAGTAAGCGCAGCGCAAGATTCTCAGCAGCAGTAGCCAGAACCAAGGGCTGCGGAGGACGGTGGTAGCTACTTGTCAAATCCCACACTACCGCCATTCGCATATTTGGCTAGTCTGGAGTAGCTCGGGACCGACAGGCGAAGTTATTTGCAATAAAGGTACTATAATCATAAACTAAAATGAGACATAATGAATACTTGATGATTTTTTATTTATTGTCCATGCTTTGACGAGAATTATAATTTGAATGTCAAGGTTGGAGACGCAGAATGGTAATTGGTCAGGGCTATTGTGAGAGCTGGTGTTGACGCACCAGCGGGTGGAGGTGCCTATTCGGGCTGCTGGCCTGCTAACCTAGAGCTCCTGGTCTAATATGGCGTGCCGGACAAGCGGGAACCAAAACGGATTGGGGGGTGCTCAAAGGCATACTCACTGCCTACTACAACGCGACACGAACTTACTGGCCAGAATGTATCTCTGAGTGATGAAATAATCTATACAGAATTACTTCATATTTTTGAAACCCTTTATTAGCCTTCTATGAAGACTTTAGTGAGTTGGGAAAATGCGGCCACCGGCGGTCCGTTTTGTCGTCTTGATGCCTGTGAATCCATGTGGCTAAGCCGCCGATTTCCAACAGGAACAGCGTCTGCCAAGGCAGCTGCATGCCCCTCGATTCCGTACTTTGTAAGTGGTGATTTTTAAAATCCGGCCCTGGGGTCGGATAATCGGCATGCTAGCACTGCAACGTAGACATGACCATTCTGCCTATTTAGTCAACTGCAAATAAGTGCTGTTACACGCACCGCCCATTTGCTGAGGATCTTGCCCCATTAGGAAGGTTGCTGGCTACCGCGTCGCTGATCATACTTTAGCCAGAGTCAGCAAGCGACCATTTTGCAATGGTCGTAGAAGTGTAAGTTGCTAATAACGGCGTAACCTCCACTACTTTGGGGGCTCAGAGGTCGTCGTTCCATTTTAGGCAGGCAAATGTATTCGAGCCGTGCGAGAAGCGGAAACGCTCAAGTATATATAGCACGGCCGTGTTTGCAAGACTTCGAGGTCATTCATACCGACAAATTCCATAGAAGTACTCAAAATGAAGACACCAACTACTTTGGCAATCCTCACCGCTGCTGGAGCCCTGGCTGCTCCCACGGAAGGCTCCGGTCGCCCATCTGTGGGTGGTCCTCTCCGTGCCAAGGTGCATCCAAAGACAGGCTTCGTTACCGACAGCAACTGGGCTGGCGCTGTTCTCGAAGGCAATGGTTGGACCAGCGTCACGGCTGAGACTGTGATTCCCACCTTCAGTGGACAGGACTCCAGCGCCGGCGCTGCAGGCTGGGTTGGCATTGATGGTAAGTAACAGTTCGCCTCGAGCTGTTCAGTATATTTCCACCATTTGGTTATTTACTAACATGGGGTAAATAAAGGTGCCAACTGCCACCAAGCTATCCTCCAAACCGGTGTACAGGCCCTCGGCGATGGCTCTGTCGCAGCCTGGTACGAGTGGTACCCTGAGCCACCTGTGTACTACGAGAGCCAGTTCCCCGTCAAGGGCGGCGATCGCCTGCGCATGACTGTCAACGCGACATCCCCGAACTCAGGTTCTTCTACTCTCGAGAACCTGACTACTGGCGTTTCTGTCCATACTCCATTCAACAACATGCGCGAGTCCCTGTGCCTGACAGACGCCGAATGGATCATTGAGCTGGGAGGCGGTGCTCAATCTCTGGCAAACTTTGGTGATTGGTCATTTACATCTGCTTCTGCCGGTGGCAGCGGTGGCTCCAGCTCTCCTCAAGGCAGTACCATCTACAACATTGCAGATGACAGTGGCCAGGTTGTCACAGACTGCAGTGCAAGTTCGTCGGGTGTTGACTGCCAGTACATTTAAATATTAGGGCAGTGTAGAAAAGCTAAGAAATGAAATGTTGATAATTGGAAGTAAAGAAGAACAAAAACGTTTTGGATTGTGTTGCATTTCGACTCAACAAACATAAAGTCGCCAGCTGCGCATGTTAGTTTCCCTCGGCGACGTACCCTTATTCTTGTTCGGCCAGCGTGTCTTGGCAAGGTCTTCTCTTTCCCTTGAGCCAGCCCCATGCAAATTTCAATACGGTTACGAGGAGAATTGATTCATATAATATAATTAGTCCCGCAACTATGGCGTCCGCTCGGCCCCTCTGTAAGATACTGCGGCGTTCAAGTTCGGCTTCGCCGTATAACTGTATGTGTTACATGACTCAACCCAGCTGATAGCTGTAGCTCTCAGTGTGGCTCGACAAGATTCATTGCAAGCTTTGGTCAAGATGGACGAGTATAAGTAGGAGGTGCTCGTCCGCAAAGTCGCCGATGTGACATCAACAGAATTTGACCCAAACACATCAAACTACGTGACCCATCCATATTTCTCAAGGTATCGTTTTTCAGCTGCGTCGTCCAGATCTAGCAACATTCTAATGGGCATTCCTTCTTAGTCCAACGCTGTTGTGCAAAACCCCATCCAAAATGAAACTCGCCATTGTCACTGCTTTCATGGCCGCCATGGCCAATGCCGATTTAATCGTCATTACCACGTCGTGCCCAAAACTTGGTGGCAACTGCAACAGCGTTGGAGAGTGGCATAATAATCACGGAAATGTCTTTTATGGTCTCAACGTCAACGAGGGCTGCCGTCAGGTCGATGTTGTCAACGTCCAACAAATCTGCATGGATTGGCGAAACAGGCGTATGCATTTCTTCGCGGTTGGCCAAAGCAAGCGATGCATGCGACCCAAAACCAGCAACCCCGGCGGTGATTGTGCGGATACTAGCAAGAAATGTTACCGAGATGTTTGGGACGAGGTTCCCTGCAACTGGTGAGGGCAGGGAGAGATAGCAGGGAGCTCGCTTGTGAATAGCAGATAGCTCTCAACAATGACTGTATTGATGAATAAGGAGGAGGACTTCCTCCCAAATCTTTACGCGATGTCTTCACCATTAAATCTCTGTTCCCTCGCTCGTGATGAGTCACGAGCCGTGACACAAACGCAACTCAAGTCAAGGCTCTGTCCCGGGAAAGCGAGAGACAGATACACAAACAGTCAAAACTAGCCTACAAAGTTGCCGAAGGTAATAGATAGTTGATGTCAATAAAATTCACACAAACAGTATATGCTATTGTATCTTACAATCGTTTCATTCATGCCATTCATGCGGTAAATTGAACCAATTTTCGGGCGATTTTCTAATGACCTGTTTCCAGTACCCGACTCAGAATGTTCCAAAACAATTCCTTTCTTAAACCGTCACTCTCGTCAACATTTTCAATCATGGTCTGCATTTGATTTCTTGTCTCTCTCCTGAATTGCTCCACACCCAAGCCACTCGCCTCGGCCTCAGCCTGGCTGTACTCACCCAAACACACGAGAATTCTTTTTGCCTGGGTGAGATTTCTCTCTGTGGCTAGGTCCAGCTGATATAAAGCCAAGGCAACTGGAAGATAGTAGGAATAGAGACCACTCTTAAGGACACCAGTTGGCTCGCAAGCCTGCTTTTCCATGGGCGAGTCAACCTTGTCCGCCCGTTCGGCTGCAACAGCATCTGAGAGATGGCCAAGCTGTGTTTCAAAAGCAACTTCATGGAATAGCTCGACTAGTGCAGCGTAGGACGAGTGCTCGCGGAAGTATTTTTTTAGCAGGATATATATCGCAGATTTCACCATGCTGGCATCGTTAATTGCTGTCAGGCCGACATCATCGACGCGGAACCAGCAGGGCTTTCCTGTACGCGTATCGCAGCCGTCTCTGAGGTCGTTGCAGACATTGAAAACAGATTTAAGCAATTCAACCATCCAACCGAGAGCTGCCGCACGTAAGTATTGTTCATTGGAGAGATGGACGCCGCCTTGAAGTAGCGACACGCAGTCGGGAACGGACAGGCCGAACTCGCATGACCCGCCCAGCGCGTTGTGCTTGATGTTCTTTCCTTCGTGTTAGTCTACGTACGAAAAAAGGCGGCTTTTTGAGAATTATTACCTGGATAAATCTTGTTTTAAATGGCTCCAGTAGCCCGTGGCTATCAACATGATCACGTAGTGCGTCTTCAAGGTCGGGGTACACGGCTGAAAACCGCTGAAGCTGAAGGGGGGCGGACGCGACGCTTGAAGAAACCACTGCCATGTTGGATTGTCGGACTGGCTCTGTTGACGAGAGGCCTTCATCGACGGTCGCGGGGCCACGTCGACATTATAAAATAGATATTGCAAATTATAATGTGACAATTATGTAAGCATCATCATATCACAAGTGAAATGTGCGATACACCTGGCCAGTATGAGCCAGGTCATTGAATGCGAGCAAAATAATAATTTGAGATCTCATGCCTCTTCGCATGCCCTCTCGTATCCGCTGCCACTCCCAGGTCTCCACACTGGTGAAATACATTCCCTGTCTGCATAAATAGGTCACAATATATAACGGGTATTAGGCTTGCCACGTACCACACAGGTCCAGAAGTCTTGTATCCGCCCTATGGCCTCCTCGCTACTCCCAAGAGACCAATATGCTGCCATGCCCACGACGTGCTGACACTGCACTAGCCGTCACTGAGACACTCGTTTTCGGCGGGCTTACCTGCATATCGGACTCGGTTAGAGGCTCCATTCTGGATGGGCACCTGATCCCAGGACGAATGCCAAACAGATACCGCAAGCCAGCCGAAGGATGTATGGCCTCTGGCAGAAGTAAAAAGAGCGACAGGCGCAAAACCAAGTATCTATTTCAATCGCTGTATTTTAGTATTTTTAGCAGCTGCGACGAAATCAGGCTAAACTGGTCTGGCTGGCGACAGCGGGTTTAGACTGTCCATGGATGGGTGGGCCGTGCATCGTTACGCTATTTAGTTCTTGACCAAGCAAAGTCACAGGGTAATCTGCGTGGTTTACTTGTTCCATCACGAATTCATACAACGGGATATGCCATTGCGGCAGTATTATGGATATTATCAATAATCGATTAAAAGAACAAAAAGCCCGTATAAATGCCCATCTTCGATAGTCCCGGGCAGCTAGGCACGGTTGTCAAAAAGGACGCAGGAGAAGCATTGCCTTACCTAGAGACCTGCTCACTCTCTGCTGGTTGGACTTATACAGAAGGGTTGATCGTTTCAATCGTTCCGCAGGTAAATTACAGAGGTACCGGTCAGAGATGATGGACTTCAAGTTGTGGCTATTGTGATCACTATATTGCAGAGTGCAATTTTGCTACTTTTTTCTGCTGCCGGTGCGCTTCTTAGCGGGCAAACCGTACAGGAACCGATATTGTGGCAGTATTTTAGCAGGGGATGAACGAGATGACTTAAAGATCCAAAATAAAGGCAGGGCAATGCGTAACGTGAACTCAGTTTGTAAGGACTGCGTTACTTGAGTCCATATAGCATGGAAACAATCGTTTCCTTAGATGCATCGTTACTCTGGCCACACTGGACAAAGATTTGAGATGCTAAACCTAGGTCGGGCCTCGTAATCGGTATAGTTACGTATCCGGAAATAGGAGAAGCCCGCGAATTAATGTCTTCTTATACGGCATGAGTATGGGAAAGGTTTGACGCTGCAACGGTCCCTCTCTCTGTTGCTAATGGATGTTAATCTGCATCGCTACAATCGCCATGTCATATTGAAGCTTGCGTTGCTATGAATTATATGTCAGACTGAAATCTCACAACTTAATATATGAGGCTTATACCATCTGCGTTGGTGACTATTTCTGATTCTTCCACAACTGTGCATCGAAATATCACTATTTCAGTTGGTGATTGGTCCTGACGTCTTAGAGCTATACTGTCACTACTTATATTATGTCGCAGCCTTTTTTTACTTTATTCATTACTGGCTTGAGTGCCTGGATAGTTGCTTGGATGATTGAGATTACCTTCAATGGTGTCCACGCTGTCAAGATTGGGGCAAGAAAGTACCACGGTACGATTCGTCCAATGTTTCAACCTGGACGCTGATGGCATATTAACAAGAATTATAGAACACATGACCAGCCTGGTACGAAGCAAGATCAGGAGTGTGCAACCTCGCCGCGTAAGGTTTTTGCCGACAGCGCAGGAGGAGGACCGATGAAAACGAGGCAGAAGAAAATTAAATTAGACCCAGAGTTTAAGATCTTCGGCTGGGCGTCTACGTCCGCGAAGTGATATGCCTTCGGTGGCTTCCTTCGATCGGATTGGGGCGCAACGATCGCTCACCTGAGATGCGATCCGCGGGTAGATGTTAGCCTTAGCCAGGGATACACCCAATACGAACCTTCAATCACGTTACTGAAATGAACTGCTAATGTGGAGAGATTTTGAGTTCGGTACTGTTTTTGGATGATCTCGGGTGTATCGTTGAATACAGGAGACCGGTCACGACAGTTCTCACTATGTTTATGGCAAAGCTGGATGACTGTGAAAGCTTCATTAGTTTCTTACCAAAACAAAGCCAAGTTGATCAGCCATCGAAGTAGCGCTACAGAGCTAGAATAAGCCTATACAGCGACCAATGGCTGGAAATACTATACCGTTGTCATGACATGGCCCCTTGCATCGAAAGACGAAATTGTAGTCCTAAAGTTGGATGTACGTCGAGTATGGAGAGCTGAAGCCCCCTGAAAATTTCGAAATGGGTATTAGAAGCAGCTGTTACTTGGATAAAGCAGTAGTAAGGTAATAAGTTCTATGAAACAAATGCCCGTAGGCCTAAACCTGCCACTCGTCGGTCAGCTACTTGACCAGTAGCATATACCACCTCCCTATCCGACTCTAGAGCTCCCTGTTTGGCCCGGTCTCATCAGATACTTAAGTTAACCCTCCGTGAGAGTTCACCGTATCCTTACCATATCCTGAACTGACTCAAAAGAGGAACCAAGTAGAGTGACGGCAGCCAAAGCAGCGTGTACACATGGAAAGAAAGTCTGTCCGCCTTAGCTGTCCGCAGCACCAGTACTCTCGCAGCTACCAAGGATCCTACTAGAACAGGTAGCGCAAAAGCGGCTGTCAGATGGCCCCGAGCCCAGTAGCCTGGGCAAACAATTGACCACGCGGCGATAAAGATTGCTGTGATCCAGCGAGTTAGAGGGTCCCCCATTGCAATAGGCATCGTGCTTCGGCCTCGTGCCTTGTCACCTTCCTGATCTCGCAGGTCCTGAATCTGCACTGTAGACAACGTGTTCAAGGCAAGGAGTAGACACCACCAATATCCAGAGCTGCTCATGGTAGCCGAGGACACAATGAACCGAGCCGCGACGCGCGTGCCGCCCAGCTGGCCAGTCGCATAGAAAAGTGCATTAATGATGTTCTTCCCCCACCAAGAGCTTGCACCATTCACACGATCATACACCCATGTCTCGGCCATGAAGGCGGTTGCTTCGGGTAGGCCGCCGAAATAGTAGGCGCTAGACAGCACAAGTAATGCCGTCGCGGCGTAGTACCAACGCTCGCAAGCCTGTACGGTGAGACGGCCGGACGGTATGGCGCGCCACGGTTTGTTCATGCTATCTTCCTGGATAGATTCTGGGTCTTTCTGATTGGAGCAGTCAAAATGTAGTACATAGAGCCATATGTAGATCCACGCATGACAAAGAGCTCCGGCCAGTTGAACAGGGGTGGCGTAGGCAACGGTTGTGACGCCACCTGACGCCACGCCAAGGATGGCAAAGAGGACAACAGGCTGCACGTAGGCTTTGATATTACTTTCTGTGAGAAGGTGCGCGATAGACACAGCCTCCTTGACATGGTGGAAGGTCAAGTGGGACTGTGATGGTTAGACTTTGTTTCCTCAGCTACTGGCGGAGATTCATGCTTCGCACCTTGGATTCGCTGAGCGTGCTGGGAGAAATTTTGGGTTCCATGTTGTTGAGGATAGTCGCCAATCAGTTTTCTTCTTTTTGCATAATGTTTGCACCACGTCATGCGAAACATCGACGAGGTCTTGATATTTAATAGATGTATTGTTGCCTCGAGCAAACCGCCCGTCGCAGCACACCACGATAGCCGAGGTGGACATCTCAATACATGTCAACAGGCTACAGCTCCTTTGTCGACCCGAAATTCGTATGCTTTAATGTTTTAAAACGGCTCTAATTTGGGAAATATGTGGAGCTGCTCTTGTTGCGAATGTCTATCTATCCTCGCGACTTATGAGCGGGGCTCCCGAGTTCGGGTTCGTGATGCAGCCGAGCCGGAAACGAGAATATTGCCCCAAAGCCCACGTAGTCTCTCGCAACGAGTCCTAAAGCTCCGAGGGAGTTATTTATTGCAAAGGATGATTACAAGATTACATGCAATGGCCTGTAATTAATCATTACTGTAGTATCGAGCTGAAGCGGGACTGGGTATGGCTCTGGAGTTCTGGTGCAGCACACTGTGGGTCTATAGATTCAAATCATTCGCAACGGCTGACAAGGGTTTAGAAGTCGTGAGAAAAGAATTTTTGCATTTTGAGAAGTTCACCCATACCAAATATATTCATACTTCTTGTTTATAGGACTAAGTGGATTGACTAATGACTAAGAGCGGGTGGAGAATTATCTACATTATAGAGAACGATTCTATCACAATTTTCCAGCCAAGGGCAACCGATAAAGAGCTTTAGTAGTCTAAATAGTAATCTAACACGCGTGCCAACACAAATCCCCAAGAAAGCGATAATCCCAGTAAAAGGTATTATACATCCTCCGCACTTGCTTGCGCATGACTTGCGTGATCCTGCAAATCGGGCCGACATTTGCTGGAAATGCTGGAAACCAAAAGGTGAATTGATCCAAATCCAGCCATCTCAAAAACGGACATGTTTATCGTGAATTTGTTGAATAACCAAGACCGTAGCTCAACAACCATGAGCGAATCGATGCCGTATGCGTGTAGTGGTCGCGCCAAGTCGATATCTGCCATCTCTGCATCGAGCATACGGCATACTTTTAACAGGAGAGCATCTGAAACAGCCCTGTAGACCTCCTGGTGGGTTATTGAGGCCTTTATTAGACTAAAGTAGTCAAACGAAGCCTTCTTTCCAGACTTGCTAGCTTCTACTAGCGCCCGAGTGGCAGCCTCGCTAGCAGAAGCAGCATAGATCAAACTAAAGAAGGCGTCATTCGCTTTGTGTGTAGTCGGGATACACAGTTTTGGAATAACATGACTGCATATAGCGGAAGGCTCAGATGACGCGAGTGGTCGGCAATAGTAATCCATTACTGCAAGAAACTCGGATTTGTCCATCACTGGCCATCCATCCTCATGCATCTGCGCGAGGAGTTCGGGTCTTTCTGACAAAAATCCCACTCCGAGCATAGGACAGAGATTCAGTGATATGGCATTTACACCGCGGCTGGCGAGCATAGATGTGAAAGCGTCTTGGAAAGTATTGCCTGAGGCGTAGTTTGACTGGCCGGTCTTGCCGAGGAGTCCAATTACAGAGGATAGCGTGATGTAAAAGTCAAGGTTTGCACCCAGCACTTTGAAGAGATTCTCTAATACGCCGACTTTGCTCAGTACGACCTCGTTCCAGTGGTCTTCGTTCATACTCATGAAAGTATGATCACGGAGCACCATGGCAGCATTAATACAACCCTTGATACCAGGCATAGTTGCGTGGCATTTGGCGATTGTCGATTCCAGTGCTGAAAGGTTTGTCGCGTCACAGACTGGCGCCACTATAGAGCATCCTGTACTCATAATGTCGTTGATAAGTGCCCGAGAGCCAGAATCCTGGGGTCCGCGTCGCGAAAGTAGAATGAGATTCCGTGCGCCACGAGATACCATCCATCTTGCGATCGTACCCCCAAGACCCCCAAGTCCACCACATACAACATACGTAGCGTCAGAATCAAATGCACAGAGCTGAGGTAGTTCCAGAACGGAGATTAGATCCTCTTTGCCGCATTCAAGGGTGATAGTGCCGGCACTAAGATCGTCGGATCTCAGCATTGCCAGCTGCCGAAGCCCAGTCTGGATTTCGGAGAAGGGATACCTAGGGACTTGCGTAATCCATATTCCAGAATGTAGGTTGTGAGAAATAATGAAATCTGCCGCGCGCTGAAATTTGCCACAAATGGCCCGCGAATCATGTGCGAGATGAGATTCCAGACGAAATGACTCGAATCGGATATTCGGTCTTCTCCTCGGACGTAAGCAGTCTTCGGTGGTTCCAAGATCAAAGACTTTGCCACAACATGCCAGACAGCTTATAAGCTCATCCTCTTCATTATTTGCGCCGGAGCAATTGGCGATAATATCCACACCGCGACCAAAGGTGGAAGGTAGAATGGTGAGTGCGGCCATCAGCCGGCAGCTAAGCAGGACATGATCGCTCGCCAAATGAAACAATTCTATTAGACGTTCTTTTTCCATTCTGCTGTTAACTGTTGCATAAATTTGCGCTCCCTTTGCTTGAGCGATGGTAACGACAGCCTGTCCAACCATGCTCGCGGCATTGGTTACGAGGACGGAGAGATTCTTGCGCTGTATCGAATCTATTTCATCACCCACTGTTGCAACAGCAGTTGTGAATGGTGCTGAAAGACTCACAACATCAGCCCAGGATGCTTGAAAGGGCATCTTTGCCAGTAGCCTGTCCGACGACCGGGCCACTGTCCTCACCGAGCCAGTAGGTACCAACCCGAAAACACGGTCTCCGGGGTGGTAATGGGATTCTGGTCCACAACGAACCACAATTCCTGATGCCTGACGTCCCACCGAATGGTCTGTGATCTGACTGTTCTTTAGGGATCTCAGGTCCGATGTGCTGACACTGGCGGCCATGACTCGGATTTCCACGTCGTCCGCAACAAGCACACCGTTGTCTTTGGTTGAACAATCTACCGTAAAACACGGAGCTTCTCTTTCAGTCGAGTCGTTTATATGACCGAACCGAAGTGTTAAATATTGATCCGAACAGTCTTCAATGCGTTTCAGTTCGGGTTCTGCGCCACCGGTGAGAGCTCGAATATGCTCGGTCAAGCCTTTAGCTGGTTGCAACCGAGGAACATGAACTGAACCATCAGCCAATACTCGGTAAAAGCTCTCAGCACAACCTTGAATTGCGCGTTGGTGGATTTGAATTGACTTTTCCGCTATCATCTGTGATGTCGCGGCTGCATCAAACGATGCAATGATGAACTGCAGGTTCGGGTATTCCAAGCGACAGACCCTTCCGAGACCAGTCACTAGTTCTGATTCGGGGGAGGCACAAAATTCTGAACCACCGCGAGCAATCCATATTACAGTGCAATATTCCATTGGAATTCGCTGTATTTTGGACAATGACTCGGCGGTTACCTGCTGCAGCACAGGTTTGTCCAAGTCAATCAATATAAACGCCGTCTTAGTCTTGGGTAACTCAATGTCGTTAGACGACGCCGTGGACGCTATAACCACACCGGAGTGGCCTGCAGACATGAGACCTTCTAATATTTGGCTTGCAACCTCTTGCTGGAATGAAGCCTCATTTTCTGTCAATAGTGTGACTGAGGGAAAAACGTTCAGTTGTGATGTCGGTGGATGCAAGTCGGATGGCGCTGTTGCGATCAAAACATTATACGATTGGCTTGCTGAACCTTCGAAATCTCGGAACACTATGTCGATTCCGGAAGGAAACCCAGCGTTTCGGAGTCTCGCTTCCCACGTTTCTCTCGTCATCAAAGGACTGAAAATTCGATCTTCCTCGGCTGCTAGCCACCAACCTGGCAGCGTGCCCCAGATAAAACCCGGCGCGAGCATCGCAGGATTTGTCATTTCGTAGAGAATAAGTTTTCCCCCTGGCTTCAATAAGCGTCTCACATTCGCAAGTGTCCGTTCAATGTTCTTCGTGGCGTGTAGAACGTTGGCAGCGATTATACAATCGTAAGAATGAGCTTCAAACCCTTGCTTGACGGGGTCAGCTTCAATATCAAGTTTGAGAAAGTGCATCCAATCCGCATGCTCGGCAAAGTCATCCTTGGCGCGGTCAAAGAAAAATGTAGAGATATCTGTGAAATCATATCGATCATACCGATCGCTGCCAAGGTCAATGCAGCGCTTGGACAGCATATCCAAGATGTAAGTCGTTGTGCCGCCCGTGCCGGCGCCAATCTCAAGCATTTTCAGAGAGGGGTTTTCGTCCACCAGTGCTTCAATATAGTTACAAAGCTGCCTGTAACACCGTAAGGAGCTTGGGTTGCGGCCGTAAAAGTCTCGAGCCAAGTCTCCCTCGAATATAATGGCCAGCGCATCAGAGGTACCGGCTAAAATGGACGGTAAAACTTGACCAACGCTGAGGAGAAGTCGGCCCTCTGGGGTCTCCTGGGCACACTTTTCTAGCTCCTTTTGCTTTTTCTCCCCTATAACTACAGGAACCTTATGTTTTATCGCGTTCCTCATCCATGCTGTGTACCTTTCTGCTGTATCAGCCTTTGCAGCACTCTGCGACGAATATTCTCTCTGCGCCACCGGCATCTTGATACGCTCAATTGAGGTTTTTTCCAGGTATTGTTGGATATATAGCTGACACAACAGCTCATTTTTTTGTACTTGGTTGCTAACCTTGTCGGCTTCGGCTTCCTGTAGCGGAAGCCCAAAACGCTCTTGACATTGGGATTGGCTTAGAAAGCCAGTGCTTGGTCTCCAAGTTTTATGGTATGCCGGTTTTGGATGTTTCTCTGCAGTATGCCCTTTACTGGTGTTTGCTTGTTGTGGTCCTGGCAAAACCACATAGTTTAGGCCAAATGCATACATTAGTGGCTGAGAAGCCTTCTCAGTCGGGTCACCCACAGCCACGATGCTTGTGTTCAGCTTTCGCCCATCATCATATGGTGAACACTCGGACGCAACACGGCATGGTGAATGAATGTTCTCCATCTTTGCTGACAGCCATAGTAAATCAACAGATATGGGCATGCGAGTCCTTGGTAGGGATTGTTCGTTCAGTGCTGGTGCCAGCAGGCTCGAATGGATGATAGCGTCAAGAGTTGTAGGATGAATAATGTGCGGGCTCAAATACTCATTTGGCATCATCTCGGCCACTTTTTGCGCACATGTTTCAACTTCAGCGTATGTATAAGAGTTGTCCCCGGCCCCAGAGCTAACAGAGACTTCGGCTTTTCTCAACCGCCGGAAGGTGGGACCAAACCTAAGTCCAGACTGCTCCAAGGCTTTATAGGCACGGCCGGCGGAGGTCTCTCGTATGCAGTGATCTTTTGTCACAGGGATGAAGTCCCCAAGCTGTCGTTGGTGTTGCTCGTAATCTACCCTGATGCGGCCATGACAATGACGTTGCCACTCATCGGATGCAATGTCATGGGTGAATAATTCGAAACGATACCAGCATGATGCTTCACTGGTCCCAGAGTGCCTACCCGCTTGCGCGTCTGGTGTCAGGTAAAAGTGTGACTCAACACCAAGAGCATCATCTGGAACTATTAACGCTTTCTCAAAGACAATATCTCTCAGATAAAAGCCCTCAGGTTCACGTTTATCTGACGCTGTGAGCTGTCGGACAGCCTCAACTGCCATCACAATCATACCAGCAGCGGGATACAGCACCTCGCCGGACACGATATGGTGTGGAATCCATGGGTTCTCTGATATTCGAATATAATTGCGCCACAGGGCATGGTTCTTGTTCCAATCCGGTACTTGCGCACCGAGAAGCTCACTCCTAGCTTGGCGGCGGAATCGATAGTTGCGACTAATTCTGCTCTCCATCCAATACTCTTTCGTGTGATTGAATGCATATGTCGGAGCTGAGGTGAGAAATCGGGGAGGGCTGACTTGCACCAGCTTCTGTGAATTTGCCGTAACTTTGCATAAATCCATGCCAACTCCAGCACAATGCAAGACGCCCATTGCCTCAAGTACGGATTCCGTTGCACCTTTTGTGCGGTTAAGCATGGTTGCGTATGTAAACTCCCCGCCAAGACCACTAGCCTTGATAATGTCCTTGAGGGGGCCCTTCAGTGCCCCGTGTGGGCCGATCTCGAGCAAAACCGCCGTGGTCTCGTCTTTGCGGCTATCAGCAAGCAACATAGCTGCTGATTCCGAGAAGAGGACAGGGTGTGTTAGATTGTGTACCCAATATGCGCCTTTGCAAAGTTGTGAGTGGTCGTGAAGTACAGTTCCATGACTGGATGAATAAAACAAGCGCTGTGTGTCTGCCGATCGAGCTGTATTTAGCCCCGGGTCCCCGAGCTGCGGCTCGAGTTGTCCTAACGACTGAAGATACTTGCTTGCCATTGGGAACATGTATCTTGAGTGATACGCCAGTTTCACCGGCAGCTGACGGACGAAGGTCCCTTCACTCGCTAACATGTCGACAAGCTGCTTGATCTTGAAACTACACCCGCTCACAGTTTGACTTGAAGGGCTGTTTTTGCAAGCAATTTCCAAAGTGCCGCGTTTTTGGGATCCACACAAGAGGTTCACTCGCTCAATCGCGAGACGAGTCGCTGAGACATCTAGACCAACAGCCGCCATGCCCATGCCACCACCATGGCTGCTTTCCTGTGACTTGGCAATAAGCAGCTCACGACTCGATTTGCCTCTCATGTAAGCAATACGCCACGCTGATTCTCGGGTAATGGCGCCAACTGCATATGCTGCAGCTGTCTCCCCGGCAGAATGGCCAACGACGGCCTCTGGGACAATATCCCAGGATGCGAGAAGATCAACCATGGCGACCTGGATTGCCGTGCAAAGAGGTTGTGAATACGATGCGTCGTTGATGTTCGATGTCTCTTTAGACTTTTTTAGTTCATCTTGAAAACGCCGTTAGTGATCCTCGCTGTATAGCTTAGGTGTTCTTTTTTTTTTGTCGACTTACCAATCGCCGACCAACTACAACCTAGGCCAGTCCAATATCTTTCTGCTGCAGTGAGACTATCGTAGAACACAGGATGTGCGAGCAGCTCAATTCCCATACCCGCCCATTGAGCACCTTGGCCTGTAAAAACAAAGACGAGGCGAAGTTTTTGGCCAACTTGTGACCTAGCGGCTTTATGATTGGCGTTTAATTGTTCAATTAACCCTTTTCGCGAACCAGCAACACAGAATGAGCGCCAATGATGGTGCGTCCTCTTGGTTGCCAGTGTGTATGCCAGGTCGGTCATGAATGACTTAGAAGTCAACTCTATGTCGTAGCTTGGATGTAGACGGCTCAAATACTCCAATAACCTCACTCGTACACGCGAGATGCCAGCTTGGTCAAATGATGAGAACACATATAGATTGGGTTGATTCTCCTCAACCACATCTAATAGCATTAGCCCACTACCCCTAGTTAACAAGTCTTTCCACGTACCGGTGAGTATTTCAGCTCTCAATTCATCATTGTCTGGTTGCATAATCAGAGTATCATTATTGCTGTGGTCGAGACTATATGTCCCGTTACGTTTATCAGCAACAAGAATACCCTGCATGCTCCCGGAAATGTTTTCGTGCGTATCATAACCATTCATACTGCTATTACCCTTCTCACAATTTGCAGTCAGATCAAGTACATGAGTCTGATGTCTTTCTTTCTCAGAAGGTTGGTTTGAAGTTGTCCCGTTCGAACTCGTCTCCTTTGTAATTGCAGTGGTAGCCACTCGGCCACAACTAAGCTCTGTGTCGCGTTTATGATTCCAGGTGACATGCGATATGCCAACCGGTCTCTCATGCGTACGATGATGACCATCTAACCCATTTTCGGCTAGAAAGCTTAATGCATCATCCAACACAATATGCACATTACTACCACCGACTCCAAAGGAATTGATTGACATCCGCCGCAGACCGGGACTTGGCCAGGGTAAAGGCATGGTGGGAAATTCCAAGATGTCCGTTTGGATCCTTGGGTTCCGTTTCTCCATATGAATGTTCGGCGGTATCGTACCATGCTCTAATGTCATTACGCCTTTGATGATCGATGCCACTCCTGCAGCTCCTTCCAGATGGCCAATATTTGTCTTAAGTGCTCCGACGTACAGAGGCTGTTCCGCCGATCGATAGGGCCCAAAAACGTCCGCGATAGCACTTGCCTCGATAGGATCACCAATAAAGGTGCCAGTTCCGTGTGCCTCAAAGAACCGTGTTTGAGATAGATCAAGGTTTGCGCGATCATAGACATGTCGTATGAGCCGAGCCTGTGCTTCTGCTGTTGGTTGGGTAATACCTTGAGAGCGGCCATCTTGGTTTGTGGACGAGTTTCGTATAACAGCACGAATTACATCGCCGTCTCTAACTGCGTCGGGGACCCGCTTCAGTATAATTGTCCCAAGACCCTCGCCACGAGCATAGCCGTTGCCTCGGTAGTCAAAGCTGTAAGACTTGCCGTCGGGTCCCAGAACGCCCGCCGCATCAAGATTCAGTGTCATCTCCGGCGAAAGAATAAGGTTGCAACCCCCCACTACAGCCTGAATAGTATCTGAGATTAGACTTCGTATCTTAAAAGTGGGCTTAGGCTCTTCCACGGTGTACTGAAAGTCTTACCATTGAAATTTCACCCAGTTTTAGACTCATACAGGCCTCGTGGGCAGCCACCAAGCTACTGGAGCATGCCGTATCAATTGTCATGCTCGGTCCCCTGAAGTCATAGAACCAAGAGACCCTGTTCGCAAGCATGTAGGCTGTTGGGCCAAGTGCTCCGTATTTTGATGGCATGTCTAAATCCTTGTTGGAAATATCATGATAGTCGTATGCAAAGCACCCCATATAAACACCTGTCTGTGTACCAGCTGCTTTGTCAAGAGGAATGCCAGCTTTTACTTGTTAGTAACTTGATTTTCTTGTTGGTTTCGTTGAATTTACCGCTATCCAAGGCTCGATACACACTCTCCAGTAATCCTCGTTGTTGAGGATCCATTGCGTTTGCCTCAGCTGCCGTGGTCGTGAAGAACGGTGCGTCAAAAGTTTTGACGCTTCCTTGCAGGAAGTGTGCTTGTAAAGCACGAGTCTATCAACCAGGTGTAAATATTAAGTATTGATTGAGAATGTTTGAATACTTGCCATGCCGTGCCTCTCTCCATCCGGGTGCCAGAAAGCAGCAGCATTATATCTATCTTCAGGGTAGGGACTGCGAGCTGATCTACCAGCAAGGAGCGACTGGTAGAATTTTTCAGCATCGGCTCCATCGCCTGGTAGTCTAGCGTCCAGGCCAATGACGGCAATTGGCTGATCCATAAGTAGAGGGTTAACGAAATTGATTAGAAGTTACGCTGTTTTGTGTGCGACGAAATTGCGGGTGCAAGGTGTAGAATAAGAAGTGAGAGGCCCACGATTTTAAGCTATTTAATCAGTTGGTGAAGTAGAGAGAAACTTGTCAATCGACAGGACATAACAGAAGATTGGTTACGAATAGTGCCAAGTTTCAGTATTTACCCGAGAATACGATTGAGAAAACGAAGACGACTTTGGTCCGTCATAGAATCTCATCCCATCTATGAAACCATTAGATGAGAGTAGTTTAGTTCCATGAGATTATTCGCACGTTAGTCGAACCCAATTTTTTTTAGGAACGGGCAAGCAAAAGAGTAGCGACGCTCGGAGACCGGTGCTTACTTTGGGAAGTAGATAGCACGCATCCTGTGTCGAATCATGCGGTAAAGAGCTCACTGGTACGTGCCTTGTGACTTCATCATTTTCTACATTAAATTAGCTCTCGTGATGGGAGCGGTGTCTCAAGTAATTTAACCCACTCGAACTCGTATTCGACGCGATTCAAACGCATGGCCTAGCGCGCTCGGAAAGCCCACGCCTCTGATTTTAGTATTTAGACAGCTCCCGCATTCCAAGTTGCCTTCTCTTTGATGAGCTTAGAATCATTCTGTCTTTTCAGTACTAATCGCATAAAACTATGCAAGTACTCCGGATTTGGGCTTCTGAATATTATATTGACAAACACTAACAGGTCTTCAACCAACGGATCCACGTCTATTGAAAACAGCGATGATAGTGCATATGCCGCCGTGTACTCGCAGTCATTCTTATATTGGGTTTATGATTCGTTAGTGCTGGGCTTCAACACGCGCTACATGTGGGGATGCTCAACTGACATCTTGTTACCGTTCTTCATCGCCAACTTCTCCCGGGACCACCTCGATTGTGGTGTCGCTACCGGCTATTTCCCAGCCAAATCCCTATCGCAGCCGTACCGCAAGGGTACGAAACAAGAGTTGGCACTCCTCGACCTGACTTCTGCGCCGCTGCTTAGTGCCCAGAAACGCATCGAAGATTCCGGTGCAGACGTCACTGTGTCGATTGTCGAGGCTGATGTGACGCTACCTTTTCCCACAAGTTTGCACGGCAAAAAGTTTCTCTCAATTTCTATGTTCAATTTGTTTCACTGTATTCCCGGTGGAAAGTCAAAATTCGCGGGATTTGCAAATGCTAGGCAAATCTTGGCCGACGATGGAGTGCTCTACGGATGCACCATTCTGGGACAAAGCGAAACACGGAGCGCCATTTCTAGGTTGTATATGAGTTGGTATAACTATCGTTGGAAAGTATTTCACAACTGGGACGATCGTCGCGAAGACGTCGAAGCTGCTCTCCATGAACAATTTGAACAGGTGGAAACGTGTGTGCAAGGCAGCATGCTTCTATTTCGCGCCACCTGTCCACGAAGGTTTTGACTTGGTAGTAGATCAATAATTACAAACATAAATCCGCAATTTAGATTATCCAATATCAATTTCAGCTGCGAAATGGGTATGTTACTGTGATACAATTGGGCAGAGCATGGTCTGGTAGATACAGGGTAGGAGCTGCAATTCCATGCTTGCCAATAAACGAATATAAAATATGCCGCCCAGATCTGTTATTTCTGCGTAATTAAATGGCTGAAATCTCTTTGGCAAATATTTACGTCCTTTCTTGTCGCTTTTTTATTACTGTGACGAGTGCCAGCCGTGGTGGCGATTACATCAACTGTACCACCGTCTCTTCGTTAGATTTAAGTACCAATGAAAAGACTGCGCTATTTACGCGCTAGCATATCTGGCACTGCAACGAAAGGTGACATCCGCTAGCCCGATTATGAGCCCGAGTTCGAGCCTGAGTTAGAGCCCGAGTTAAAGCCCGAATTAGAGCCCGACTCGTACGTGCTTCTTTCCTCAATGATACTGGGGTTGGTAGCTGGGCCGCAACGCCGCCAGCCACCTTCCACTCGCGACCTCTACTTTGCTTTTTCCACGCCCTTTTATCCACCCAAAGCCCCACGGCATTGTTCAAGCAGCGAATAGTAACGTAGCATGTTGATTCCCCGTCCTCCACTCGTACGTCTCTGGCATCGTAATACCACAAAATACATGGCTGGCAGCAATGTACAATCATGAGTCATCAGTTTATGTTCCAGCGATCCGGTCACGAGTCAGATAAGCGGAGCTTCACATCAACTCCTGGGCTGCATTGCAAATCTCGGTACGGAGATCGTACAACTGTAGCCTGTCGGGATGAGAGGCGGGGACGGATGGTCCTGCAGCCCCTGGTCCGCCGCCACTCTGATCGCCACAATACAGTACCTGCCGTACTCTTTTCTATGCTCAGCTCGTCATCAGATTGGAACGATCTTTTGTCAACCACACAGTGGTTTTACGCTATCCTATTCTTCGCGAATGCTCCTCAACATTATGGATCAGCTGGCATGGCCAGAGCTTTTCAAGCTTCTAAGCCTGTCGCCGCCCCATACCTGGCGGCCCGCGAAGAAACTGGTAGGGGTTGTGTGGCTCCTAACTGCCTGTAAAGGGAAGGTTTTGGTGGGTAAACAGGGGGCAATATATTGTGCCGTGGAAATGTGGCTGTCACCTGTTGCCCACGATTCTGCAGCTCCATCAACGCAGCCTGATTGATCTCCGCTACATATAGCGGTACTAGTAATAGCAGTATCCATATCCTCCTATTTCCCGTAGAGCTATTGAAACGACCGTTATTGTGCAGCCCCCAAACCACTGTAACGCTTTCTCTGGTTTCTTCACCTTAGCTCAGTGGGGAATCCCAATGCAACGAGACTACGCTTAACTTGGTACAAGAGTGAGAATTCCAGTGGGGCCTCCTGCATCCACTCGTGACTTAAACCATCGCGGAGCAACTCGTCCAAAGAGTTGAGCCTCTGGACGGCTAAGAAGCGGATACTCCCGGCCTTCGCTTCGAAGTAAGCTAAGTTGGGGGTGGGGGTGAGCATTCCCGTCGGCCTTGAGTCCACATTCGGTATTCCGAAGTGAAGTAGATCGCTGGTGTGAATAAGCTGGCTTGACGATTTCGCCTCCGTGCTTGTCGCTCAAGATGTGCACTGGTTGGAGTGATAATCAAAATGAAGCTGAATTTTATTTTGGACCTTGCTCTCCTAGTGGCGGCATTGCTGCTGTGGAGCTGCGCTAGGTGCAGAAATCTACTGCAGAAACAGAAAAGTGTATTGCGCCCGTGGAGGTCGAAGGGTTGTTTTGCTGGCCGTTTTGCCAGCGTGCTAGGCACGTTTCTTGGCGTTTCTGCCAACTCAGTTAGTGCAAAAGAAGCGACACACGAGAAAAACAAAAGCAAAGGGCAAAGCAAATAAACGTGGCGCCTCAGGGCAGGTACAGGCGGTCCCCTACCGGGGAACTAGATGTCTTGGCTGACACACTTCTCGCTCGTACATGCATAAGCGTAGTAAATAGATCCTCTGCGACAGAAAGGGACTTGAGCGTGGGAACTGTGAAAATCTGTCGCTAATAGAACAGACAACGAATAGCTAGTGAACGCGCGCAACTCTGAGGCCGAGACGAACTCGGGAGCTTGCATGATAAATAGAGGAAAGGCTATGCTAGGGTTTCCGCAGGCTGACTTGAGTCGAGCAATGAATCTGGTTCCTGCTGAGAGATAAATTTGATGGACGGCGAGGTGTTCGGCATAGAGGGTGGATAAAGCGAAGTACCCGATTTTGTCGCACTACCACCTTGTGAGGTCTTAGTGCGAGTGGCGCTATAATGAAAGCTCTCAACGCACGACACACCCATGAACCTCTACGAGCCATTTGCAGTTTGGCAGTCAACTGCGGCTGTCATCCAACATCACTAGTGGTGAGTGTGGGTGGGGGGAATTATAAAAAAAGGGCACTGGACTGAAATTGCCCTGCCCCAGTCTGTCTTGGAAGTCAAATGGTCAAAAGGTCTCCACGGTAGCAATCGAAGGGGCGATCTTTGATGGGATCAGGCAAACAGAAAAACCTAAGCATATTCCCCTGAGCAACAAGGAGCGGTTAGCTTCTTTTCAACCAACCAGAAACAATCTCGCATCATGTTCTTCCGGTCTACTTTCCCTTATGCCCAATATCGTGGATATTGTCCACTTGTGTACTGCATTGCCATCGAGCACTTGCAATACTCCTCGTTTTCGTGTTCGCCATGCGCCTTTCTCTAAAACTAACTGATTTCATGGCCTAGTGAATAATCCTTCCACTTGGCGCGTGACAATGATTATACTAGGGTTTAAATGGTAAGTCGATGCACATATCATCGAATTGGTGATACGGAATGTCCTGCGATTCCGTTGGAGGGTTGCAAGAGGGGGTGTCCATATTAGTGACGGAACGGGACGATGGGACGTTATGCTCCGGCGCCCATCTTCCCCAGTTCCGGTCCACCATCTTGCCGCTTGCAGGCGAAGCGAAAAATTGACCGATGCTGGTCCGGAAGACCTGAATCATGGTGAGATAGAGGCTGAATTGATCATGAGTCGACCACGTATCATCCATCATTACCGAGACACCACATAGCGTGGCGCTAGATGTCCAACAGAGAGAAAGAAGGTTAGAAATAATTTGCAGCTCCTCGGCGTACTTTCCCACTAAGATATGAGAGTGAGGTCTGTCATCGACGACGTTCAGCTTAGTAGAGTAGAATAGCAGTACTTTAGCCACCTCAGACTTAGGCCGTTCCTCGATGAATTAAGCCTGCTTCTCTTCGAAAAGTCCACCTGGTGTGGCGAGGACTGGCGGGCTTTCTTTCCAGCGGCATTTTGCCGTCATTTGACTGCTTTCGTCTTGGCTTGAATAGCCCTCTGAATGGTCAAGATCCACCTGTTAACGGCACCCTAAGACAAGCTAGACCCCAAAGCCGCGCTAGCAAGGCATTCCACAAGGGTCGAAGCGTAATACGTTTCCCGCATGTACTTCGGTCATCATATGGTCACCACAAGTGACATGTGCATCAAGCAGCAAACACATACTGAGGCATATATTTTTGTGACGAGAATTGCTGGTGCGACATTGTAGTCTGTTTAAGTAAATCAACACGCATCGACCTCGAAGCGAGGCTAAAAGCAGAGATTTTGTGTCCTATGAGTGACAACCGCAAAGCCAAACATCATTTTCACACCATATCTTGATGGCTGTGGCAAAACGTATATCCAGTCAGCATGTTAATGTCTCATTACGATGCTCATATCACTGCAACATTCTGAGATTGTGGCTGACATGCAGTGGGACAAATTATGCGGCCATTTCGTTTAAATCAGTGACCGGGCCGGCAAAGATGCATGGCTTGCATAGGGCACTGCACATCGTTGCTAATGAATAGAAGCATGTGTTTTCTACCGGGTTTACAATAAAAGACATCAGCCACTTGAAAGTCATTCTAGACTTATTTGTGGCGTGGCGTTTCCAGAATCAATACCACCCTGTGAACCCTGGTCCGGCACAGCTACCCATGCTAGCGATCTGTCCCCGAAGCTCGGGCTAATNCCCCCCCGCACCATTGGATGGCAGGATCCGAGGGAAAGTATTTTGAGGGTCCAAGGGGTCCAGCTCGACGCGGAATAGATCTCTGCACATGTTTGGTCGGAAAGTGCAGAAAGGAGGGGGCTCTGTGAGGAGACTGGGGCTCCATAGCCTGAGAGCTCCAAAGATGGCTTATGAGAGTTGCTGGCAGGCAGGCAAAATGTCTACTATATAGTAACAAGGTTTGCTACCCGCTCCCCACTCATAGACAAGCCATTGATCTAGCACCTCACAATTAGCAATCCGTAACACGGCTGAAAGGTAGCCTCTCTCGACTCTTCTCTGCTCACCTGGACGTTTGCGAAAACGCAGTAAATAATGCCCCCTCGCCGTTCACACAAGAAGTCGCGCTCGGGTTGTCAACGATGTAAGTTGCGAAAAATTAAGGTATGCAACCTGTGTGTTCTTACAGCTAGCCAGTCAAACCAGTTCAATGAAGCGCGCAGACTGACTCCTGTATAGTGCAACGAAGATCGCCCACACTGTGGCAACTGTGTTAAGCATGGAGTGATCTGTGATTTTGCCGACCCAGATGTTCTGCTCGCTCTCACCTCTCTACGAACATCTACAACTACATTTTCAGTACAGCCATCCATGTGCATCCCCGGCTGCTCAACATCAGCGCTGACTACGTCAAACCGTGGAAACACTGCCCTGGCATGTGAACCTGGTGATGCGCCTCTCTACAACGGACACGGACACCTTGCTCTCGATGAGAGCCTTGGCTTTTTTTGCACTTCTTCTCTGCCACAGGCGAGTGCGCCGATGGTACTGGAGCCTTCTGTTGATGGCCCGAATCTTACGCAGCACGCTGCCGCGTTCTTCTCCTCTACCGACAGCAGTCCTTCCCAATTACCACAGTTTCCTGTATCAACCAAAGCGCCGTTTCACCCCATGCCCATGCCCTGTCCCTCAGCCGCTACCAAGTCTGTCTCTATCAGAATGACAGAACTCCGCCTGTGGCATTATTTTTCATCAAGTGCTTATCAAAATGCGATCTTTGGTTCTGGTTCAACCACGTCAGCGCTATGGCTATACGACATACCGAACTTGGCCATCAGTAGCGAGTCGTATTTACTTGACGCAATCCTGTCTGTGGCAGCAGCGCACATGCAGCTCCATTCCCCCAACGACACTGGCATAGCAACAGCATGTCGCGTTTATGCAGATAGCGCGTTGAGGCAATACAAAAATGCAAGCTTTGATGGCAGTCTCACAGGCGAAAATGCAGAAAGCTATTTCTTCGCGGCTGGATTGGTGACCATCTCTACAATGGCAGCAAGAGCAAGCGAGAAAGTCGACAAGAAAAGCAACAGTACTGGGAGTGACGAAAGTTCTCATCACATCAGCAATGGAAACTATTCAGCCGGGGCTAGTGGCGAATATACATTGCCTCTGAACTGGTTTCGCCGTTTCCAAGATGTGCAATCCATTGTGTCACAAAGCTGGAATAACATCTTCAACAGTATAACTGCTAAGAAAATACTTCAAGGCACAGCTGAATTCAAGCTTATACCGTCATTTACCACAACAATATCAGGCGGCTCCACCAATCTGCCACTTTCATTCTTCGGCCATCTGCTTCGGGACATGGGTGACGAGTGTCAACCCAACAGCAAGTCGAATCAGGCTTATGAGCATGCGGTTACCATTTTAAACTGGATTCACTCGCATCCTCTTCCGCTCGCGGTTATAGTCTTTCCCGCGACAATATCGGAGCATTTCCTGGATCTCGTTATAGAGAAGAGGCCTCGTGCACTGGTTATCCTTGCTTGCTTCTTTGCGCTTATGAAACGTGCAGAACCAATTTGGTGGCTCTCCAACGGCACAGTCCGGGATGAGGTTATGGGTATTGTCAACCTCTTTGAGCCGGGTTCAGAATGGTGGCGGCATCTGGAGTGGCCAATCCGTATTGCCTTGCAGGGGGACGGTACACCTATTTCGCCTGCAATTTGGGGTTCAGAGTACTGTGGTCGCCGACAAATGGGAGAAAACCTTGTTGAAACATTGGGTTGTTATTTCGAAGCTTTGGTCAGTGTGCTCACCGTTCAGAGTTCCATAGCCTTTTAAACCTACCAAGAGCCATATTGGCTGCACTCTTACTATCATGTTACAAGCCAGGGCACATCCAAACTAGCCATACTGTAGTATCCAACCTGGAATTGAAGTCTCTCGAATAGAACAATGCGTAGTAATCCTCTGTCACTGGCAATGACAGTTGAGATTGAGACTCAGCTCGGGGAGAGCCGTAGTGCCCCTCGCATAATACGCGTACATCATGTACCCACATTCAGCCGCACGTCGCAACCACAAACCCCTGAGACTGTTGGGCCTCCTGCATGCCCTCAATGAGGCGACCACCTCCCTCAACCTTTACTTAAGGAATATTGGAGGCTCATACCATGTTGAGGCATGAAGCTCTCACTAACGTCAGTTGGCGCTAGTTCAGATAGTCTACCGGCGTCGATCTTGAATAGATTTAGCATTACTGTGACCTGCGCACATCTGGCTTAACTTCGCAGGCTAGGCGTTGAGAGCTCATAGCGCTCGCTAGCGTCGCTAGCTGTCCTTGCCCGCAAAGCTGACCGATCCATGCGGCCAAGAGGATTCATGCGAATCGCAATCCTGACATTGGATACACTAAAATGGCGGCGACACTAAAGTCGCCCTCTCACATCATCACCCAATCAGATTTTAAAAGCTGGGTATCGACCCATATTGAAGGCTACCCAATATTAGTGCCAACAAGACAATGTTCAAGAGGCCAACTGGAACTATCCTTGCCTGGATGTGGTTAGCATGTACTGATGAATGGTCCAGGCCGCAGCCTAAAAAGCGATGTAACATGGGTTCCATCAACCCAGCAGTGTTGCCTGGCCTGCTTCAGTAGCTGCTATTATCAGCGTGGCAAGAATGGGATTCGCCTGTCTACTCCTCCCCACATTCCGTAACGCTTGGTCACCTCCTCGCCCCTGTGACTATGATGGTGGTTCTGTTTTGCCTAACGGCAATTGGCCAATTTACGCATGCCATAGCGAAAGCGTCTTTTCCCGCAATACCCCTCCGCGCGAAAGTAAGAAGCCCAGTGCTTAGAGGGAAAGCGGCCTTCGCGCGGACGCACTGGATCGCACCACAGAAGCAAATTCTACATTGGCGTTGCAGCAGAGCTAGTTTCTTCGAGTGAAGACATCTTTTATTTTGGCCACCTTGGGTTGAGTCGGGTTAGGACCGAGCTGTAATCCACTGTCACAATCCATGAAATGTCATGTTAAAAACGCCAGCTAGTTACGGGCGAGAAGTCTGCTAGGTGCTGTGAGTTGGTGGACTGCGACTAACAGTGATCAGTAGAATCATCACAGAGCACTATCAGCTCTCTAACGAGAACCCCGATATCTCTACTCTCACTTCTGCGTGCCAGCCGCTCCCCGACATCAATTCACCAACAACATTAGAGCGCCCATGTTCCCACCATTCCTCACATCTAATACTTTAATTCGACCCCAAGTTACTACATGTATCAGTGAGCATCATGCCGTTTCCCCGGCAAGACGCAAAATAGCCTGCCCTTCCAAGCAGGACAAATACACCCCTAGAGTCATCGTCAGCGCTGGTTAGGCCCCCAGACAATGGTATTTCAGTTCTCTTGTGGTGAGAAATCTTTCTGGAATAAATGTAAACATACCAGCAGCTAACCACCGGTCGTTGACCATCCGTAGTGCCTGCTTTAGCGCCAGCAATCTGTTTGTTGGACCTCGAAGACTTAGATGCTCAAAGCTGGCGTGCATAGAGGCAGCCAGGTATAGGAAGTGCGAAATGAAAGGTGATGTCCTGTAGCATGTCCAGCCATTGTTTTCAATAAAGAAATACGTAATCATATCAAAAGCAGCTTCCAGAGCGAGCACCGTCTCTGCAGAGAGTCCTCCTATAGAATCGTTTGGAGCTCTCTCAGTATGGTCTCCGGGCGATAGCCACGAATTCTCAAGAATCAAGACTCCACTGTGAGGTATGTTAGTATTAAATTGCGCTCCTATTTCCTGGTAAGAGAAAGTCACCTAAAGCAGACTGCCATCTGCGTGCAGAAGCCCCATCGTTTCCAGCTGCCCTCCACCTCTGCAAGGCGTACCAGAGCTATAATAGTGCGCCGTAGCTGTGTAGTCTCATCATAGTTTCTAGGAACGCGTGTTGTGATCTGTGTGAGGAGATGCGCGGCCTGTGCGAAACGCGCGTACCGCGCCAAATGCGACGTGGAAGACGTGCCAATCGTCACTGCGTCTGCCGCCTGGGAAGTCTAAGCACAGTTTTCAGTATGCAGCTAGGAAGAGTTCGCACGGGAAGAACAATCATACCCCAGAATCCCAAGCAGCGTCATCCACTGGTAGAAACGTATTGGCATCTGGATCTTGCGCCACGGGATGTCGCTGCGGGTCACAAAGACTTAGAAACCTGTCATCCATGTCCCTTAGTATTTTTATAGTCCATACCAGCGTGGAGTTATTTACCTGTCAAGAATGACTATCGACCACCAGGTGCGACAGAACTCCTCTACCTCGATCCACGGCAGGCTCATGGATGCGGGGGGTCGCGCCGTGCTATCAATGCCGAGACAAGCCGCGTAATGTGAGCAGCGTCCAACAGAGAGCACTGCCGCGGGGTAAATAGCATGTCCAATTTCATAAATGGCAATCAAGATGGATGCCTGTAGACTTTGTAATGAAGTGATGCCCGACGATTCAATGTCGAACTGCAGCCTTTTCACAGCATCGTAGAGGGGGGTTTTGGCGGTTGATGTTCGCGAGCAGCAAAGCTTCATGGATAAAAGCAAAAGATATAATTCATATCGTTTTTCCTTATTGGTGAGCCGACTGGGTAGTTCTTGGTGGAATCGCAGCTTCGAGATAATAGGCATCCAGGTATGAATGGTATCGAAGAACAGCGCGCAGATTTCAGTAATGTCGGCCACGCCACCTACCAGCTCCATGACATGGTCCAAACAGGTCAACCGAGGGTAAGAAGGACGCAAGTGTAGTCGATAATAGAGTTTTGGATCAAGGAATCGAATAGCACGAAGTCCGTCATCATCGAGGTCAAACGCTGTGAGAGAACTCGAAGGGGTGAGAGTGGTCTCCGGTGAAGCATGACTCGCTTGGGTCGTGGTACTTTGCGGCACATTATTGTTCACCAAGGATCGGCTACTGCTTTTGTCCTTACGCTCAGCGGGGTACTCACAAGAGATCTGCTTCCTATGATTTGCGACGTTAATGCCCTGCTGGGAAGTGGTGTGAAGAGGGCATACCGGACACAGAGCCGACACTCTGGGTACGTCCTATCGCAGCGACGCTTGGAGGATCGACAAGAGTAACATGATAGAGAAGAGTGCGTCAATTGCTCCTCTGCTGGTCGGTCTGGGTGCATGATTGCGGCGGAATGCGAGGCATGAGACGCGTAGCTGAATGTGCACCATTTGATGGTCAGCGCAAGGACCTGCGGTGTGAGATGGGGGAAATGCCGCAGCCCCACCCCGAATGTCCGCAGCGAACTCGATAAGGCATTTCTCCGTGGTCAGCATTGACAGGCGCGGGTAAAGCCTAGTCTAACGCTTTTTGGCCGCCAAAAGTTGTTATAAAACATGGGCGTCTTGCTGTAAGGATATCTTGCTACCAGCTGCACTCTATTCTTCCAACTCATCCCTAATCCCATGCTTTTAAGCACTTCCTGTCCCATCATGAATCTCACAACCCCCACCCTTATGCTGTGCCTAGTCCTTACGGCAGCCTGCAGCCCTACTCTAAGTGAGGTGGCGCATCAATGCTTGCGCATAACCCAGCCGAACATTCCTGGGGCCGAAGTTTTATCATTTCACACAAAAGTTATCGTGAACGGCACGGTATTGGGTGATGGACAAAGCTTGAAGCAAGACATCCATAACATCCATGTTTGCGAAGTAAATGTCACATTATCACACGACAATGCCAACGACACCGTGTCCGTACTTACATGGCTTCCGCTACACGGCTGGAATCACCGATTCCTCGCAGTAGGCGGTGGCGCGTGGGTTACCGGCCAGGGGACAGTTGATCTCGCTTTGCCTGCAACGAATGGGTATGCCGCATCGTCGACTGATGGTGGTTTGGGCGGCAATCCCTACACCCCAGCGAGCTGGGCGTTGAACCCAGACGGCTCCGTCAACGCTGCGCTATTGGACAACTTTGCTCATCGCTCGATACACGACATGGCAGTTGTTGGCAAGGCAGTCACTGCCTCATTCTACAAAAGAAGTGCCAAGCGCGCATACTGGGGTGGGTGCTCGACTGGCGGACGACAGGGGATGGTGGCAGCACAGCAGTATCCTGGCGAGTTTGATGGCATCCTGGCAGGCGCTCCGGCTATTTATTGGCCTCAGTATGTCATCGCAGAGCTGTGGCCGCAAGTGGTAATGCGCGAGCACGGCTACTTTCCACCGTCTTGTGAGCTGAATACCATTGTGGCAAAAGCAATTGAGGTGTGCGACGAGCTTGATGGCGTACGGGATGGAGTCATCGCTGACCCAGCTGCATGCACATTTGACCCGTTTACCTTGGTTGGAACACGAGCGGCCTGTAAGGGGAGTGCAAATGTCATGATTTCTAATACCACCGCGTCTATTGTTCGCTCAATATGGGATGGGCCAATAACAAGTGACGGGGTTTCACTGTGGCCAGGCCTTCCAATTGGCGCCAGCCTTGACGCTTTGGCTGGTACAGAGCTTCAAGACGGCGTCAACATGCCGAAGCCTTTTTTTCTCGCTCAGCAATGGGTACAGTATTTCGTGAAGCAAAATACGAGCTTCGACGTTGCCAACCTCACAGCTGCTGGCTTTGAAAGCCTTTTGATGGAGTCACGGAGCAAGTTTGATTCCATCATCGGATCCGCTGATCCGGACTTGTCCACTTTCAAGGCCAACGGAGGCAAGATATTGGCTTGGCACGGTCTCGCTGATCAACTTATCTTCCCTCAAGACAGCGTTCGCTACTTAACAGAAGTGCAAGGTCATATCGGTGGCAGAGAGGCTACGAGTAGTTTCTTCCGTTTGTTTATGGCCCCTGGTGTTGATCATTGCGCGTTTGGCGCAGGAAAGTCTTTTGCGCCTGGCGCTGTACCGTTAGACCCTCTCGGAGCGTTGGTTGCATGGGTTGAAGACGAAAAGCCTCCAGAGAGCTTGCTAGGCGAGACTATTTCTACATCTGCAAAGCAGTTGACTCGCAAAATCTGCAAATATCCATTACAGGCAAAGTACGCTGGATGTGGCGATAGTACGAAGGCGGAAAGTTACAGTTGTATTTAGATCGCTGCTCCACGAGCTTGTCGCGACTTTTCTTTTCTATCACGTGTTCATCCCGGAGAAAATCGTAGTTAACTTCGAAGATTAGATCAACGATACTGAGTGCTCCCATAGATTTAGCTGTCGAGATATTGTAGCATTTGTAGGATATTATTGCAGACAATAAGATATATCGAACCGACGCCGCTGAGAGGGTTTCCTAGCATACAATAATTTAGTGCGTGAAAACTTGTTATAGATAATATTTGTAGCAGATGGGGGTAGATTTGCCTGCTATGAAACTGTGAATCAACATCTTGGCCGGTCAGATGGCGGGATACAATCCACTATTCAAGTAGTCGTGCCACAAAACAATAAAGAAATAAGGAGAGCGAAGAAACACTGAAAAACTCTGTGCATCAAAATTAGGGACCATCGTCCATTGGCGATCAGTGCAGTGCAGGCCTATATCCTGCTGGCAACGCCCACCCTCTGCGCGACAGTCATCGCTGTAAATACGCTCCATGTGATGCGCCTGGTGCCGCTGCGCATGGGCCCAACAGAGCGCATTTAATGATCAACGTGGATACAGCCGGTGTCGCCAGTAAAGCCCTCTTTGGCGCCGGTGGCTGCATTCAGCTTTCTGCACGCCGCATTTTCTGGGTTGAAGAATATTATGGGCGCCTAGTTGACGGCAATTTTAATATTATTGGTAGGGGAACAAACCCGCCCATGTGCCACCAGACCTTCCACCGAGATGTTGGCGCACGGGCGAGACCTGCGTGGTGGCGACGTCGATCTCTCATACTGCGATGCCTCGTCTCTGCGGGGTCACGTAATAGAAGTTTTTATTTGTCAATCACCAAGCATACAATTGTTCCAGCAATCAAAAGCCGTCAATGTAAAGTGTAAGGGGCAACTGCCGCCTACACCAACATTACACCAGGTCTGGGTGGGAGTTGCGGCCTGCGGTGTGGGTTGATCACGGCGGGGTGGGTACCTTCGCGAAGACCGCGAGATGACCGCTGACGCCAAGACGGCACGCCTCGCTAAGTGAGCCCGTCGACCCTAGTCGCTGTACCTGCGTTGAAAAGTGCGTCTTACTGCTGAGTTGAAACAGTCGCCTATTCTGTCCAAGCGAAGTTAGTCTACTGGAGCACTCTTCCGTGGCTCCACTACCACAGTCGTCGCGAAACTACCTGCGGAGACTAACATGCCGTGGCATGCGTCTCCAGGTCCTCCGGGGCTGAGATGATGTAGTTGCAGCACAGCACAGCCATTGTGATCTGTGGCAGTGCTAACCGCATATTTGAAATTACCAAGACTGCCCGGTCATTCTGCTGCGCGTGATATAAATGAGCGATGGGACACTGGGAGATGTGAAAGTGTTGCCTCATTCATCTGGGAGCGTATATTGAATACACACAGCATTTGAAAATTCAACCCAAGATGAAGGCATTTTCTTCCATCGCCGGTCTTCTGCTTTTCGCAGTGAGCATAGTGGCCGACAGTTTCCCTTCGCCATCCAATCCTCGCACAAATACCACGACTGCTCGTCTTGAACCACTTCAACATGTCAACACCACACACCTACAAATTGCCTATTACGAAGGCGGCCCATACAATGGCCAAGTTGTTTTGCTCCTTCACGGTTGGCCATACGATATCCACAGCTACGCAGAGGTGGCGCCAGCTCTCATAAAGGCAGGTTATCGTGTCATTGTGCCATACCTGCGCGGGCATGGCCCAACTTCGTTTCTTCAAAAGGACGACTTCCGGTCCGGTCAGCAAGCCGCACTTGGTGCGGATGTCATTGATCTCATGGACGCATTGAACATCCCCAGGGCCATTTTCGCAGGGTATGACTGGGGTGGCCGCGCGGCCAATGTCGCGGCTGCTCTATGGCCACATCGCTGCCAAGGGCTAGTGTCTGTGAACAGCTACCTGATACAAGATCTCTCCGTGGCGTGGAAGCCCCTCAGCGCTGCCATAGAAGCAGGATTCTGGTACTTTTACTACTTTCTCACCCCCAGGGGTGAGGCAGCACTCGCCGAGCACCCGCAGGACATCGCGGAAGTTGTGTGGAGGAAGAACTCGCCACTGTGGAACTACACTGCGACGGACATGGACCGCGCTGCCGAGACATTCCGCAACCCGGACTACGTACGCGTCGTTACCCACTGTTATCAGCATCGGCTGCTCTACGCGCCTGGCGATGCACGCTACGAGCATCTGGAGAAGGCGCTGCTGAAGCAGCCGAGCATCCAGGCGCCGACTGTGACCTTGGACGGATTGGCAGACGGCAATTTTCCTGCGACAGACGGATCATCCTCTGCGTCTCATTTTGCGGGTCCTAGGGTTCACCATCAGGTTGCTGGGGCTGGACATAATCTTCCGCAAGAAAAGCCAGAGGCGTTTATTCAAGCCGTGTTAGAAGTTGCAAGGTTGCAGTGACATGGACGATAGATTGAGGGGATGGTAGTGCCGAAGAACTTGCGTTATAACAGAAATGGGGATTCTTTTAAATCGCCGATCAATAAATTAGCCATTGACATTTACCAGCTCTTCAATAGTGAAAGTCTTGTTGTCCATCCCTCCCGCCTCTTGCTGCTAGCCGCTCTTTGACAGCTTGTCTTACTCCAGGGTAGGCCGTATGTACCACCGATAGATCACAGGAAACACATCTCTAAACTTGTCCTTGGAGATTTATTGTGTCACTGTGAGCGTCCTCCGTTCGAAGTTGCCATTTCCGCTTGTCGTGTAACCTCTACTTAACATCCTGCGAACCGTTTCTGCTAGGGTGAAGGTCCCACGTTGTTCCTGCTAACGACAATGTGATGGGGAATTTGCATCTATATTAAGTAAACTAAGTGCGCCGACCAAAAAATGTAAANCCCCCCCCCAGCCCCAAAGATAGAAACAAAGGACCAACACTAGCTGTAGCATACCTACATGGCTTGGTTGCACCTCTTCACTCTTCGATCAGCATTGATCGTGAAGACGTTGGACTGCTCTGAGTTGGCCGACGGTGCGGCTACCTGTGCTTCGTAAGGCAACAGGAAATCGAGCTCCGGCGCGACAGTCAACCAATCACGACCTGTAGATATGAAAAGTCAGTTGAGATGTATTGAAATTTATTTAAATTTTTGCTCTACTTGTCTAAATTTTATCATTATCAATCTTGGTTCGTGGCGGCTTCGGGGCCGACCGTCTAGCCCTGGCCGCTCAGACCTAAAGCAGCACGGCGTAGGAAGAAGTTCTACAACATATGCACATGGCGCAATTTCCATCTCATTATCATCCATCTCTATAAACCTGGCGAAAACATATTTTCCTACTCCTCCGACCGCGTGTTCTGTCTCGGCTTACGAAATACACCGCCACGCACCGCCCTTCACTGCAAGACAGCCACAGCCTTCCGCATCCAGCACTCTGCGATTTGGCTGATCTAGAATTTCTCTCACTGATGTCAAATTTTCGGGGAGTGTTGGTGGAAGCGGGGAGGGTTCCGGGAAGCGGAAAAAGACGTGGGCGACAAGATGCCGCACTGGGTGCCTGGCGTGTCGGTAACAATAGTCGTCTCGTTTCTCTTGCTTTCTTTTCCTATTCTTTTTTTTTTTAAAAAAAAACCTTTTCTGCAGAGCTATTTTTCCAGCAGCTCTCCCAGTCCTCGGGTACCTTATACGGTCGTTGTTAGCACAGCCGTCAGCAAACGCAGAGTCAAATGTGACGAAGGCACACCTACGTGTCGACGCTGCGCTATCGGTGACCGTGAATGCTTGTACCCCGATAATCTGCTCCCGCTGGGTTCTGCGCGCGATCAAATCGCCGTGGCGCCGCCTTACAATAGCTCCGATAAGCTAAAGTCGGCGCGTATCACTGCCGAGGCCGAGCCTCCAGACTGGGACTATCTTCAAGCAATCCGCTATAGTGTGTGTCCACCCATCTGCTAAACTCTCAACTGACCCAGTGACGTCCTCTCCGTCGTCCGCCCCTTCGTCGCTGGAAAATCCTCCAACATCCCCACGTTTTCGCTGTCTTCCTCCGTCAAATACACCTCTATGGTCGCCACCACGCAATTGTCACTCATCGCCAAAGGTCACGGCCGCATGCTGGCCTACGGTGACACTCTCGCGGCGCCCCAGCTCTGGGCACGGCATGCGCAGTATCACGCGCGTGTCTTGAGCCTTGCCAATGCTTCCATCATGGCGACCGCACGCGAGGAAGCGCTGGAGTGGATCATACACTTGGTATCGATGGACTTATCCGTCGAATCACGGCTGTGGAACACACACTGCGGGCTTTTTTTGCATGTGTGAAAAGCGTTGGTGGCGTAGTCACTGTGCTAGGCTGGGATGAAATTCCACGTTTATTGTTCTCGTGGTTCTGTCGGTAAGGCTGCACTTGTTTGTCTCGCCGGACTGGAGAAGACGTAGCTGGTGTTGACCCAGACTCAGCCACGCCCTACACTGGGATTCGACAAGGCCGGTACTCTGTCAAACCCTTGCTCATCGCAGCTTCACAACCGTTCAACTTGAGCTGCTACTATTTGGAGCTCGTTTTCCCACTAGCCAATCGCCATTCCAGCCCCAACAGCGCATCATACAAGTGGAACTCACGCAGCTTCGCCACCAGATTGCAACAGGGCCCCTTAGCAATGATAGAATCGTGCTGCCACTCATCCTCGCTCTCTTCAATCGTCTTACGGGCGTTGATGTAACGGCATGGGTAGAGAAAGCAAGCACTGACGGTGCGCTGTTTGAAGCGCTGGGGCGTATCCACCACGACGTAGTGTGGCTGTATGCCCTTCTCGTGCTGCCAAGGACCGCCATGCTTGACTGGGCGAGGACACAGGAGCCAGTAACGGCAGCTACATCTGACGAGGATGAGTTTGACTCCCACTGCGCTTTCTATCGGAATCGGCTCCTGTCACAGCTTCGGCGCGTGTACTCCACACTAAATTATTCTCAGTCGCTCAACTGGCCGCTCATCGTGGCTGGTGTGGCATGCACCGGGGATCTGAAAGAGGAACAAGAGTTTATTGACGGCTGTTTGTACGATAACTGGCAGCTTCCGACGGGCACAGGTTGCATTATACGCGCCATCGAAAAGCTACCCCGATTCTAGGCGTCCGGGAAATTGGTTGGGGAGAGTGCTTCTACGAACCTACACCCTGCTAGCGTCCTCTGCTGCAACGGAAAGAGGGCAGACAATGTTCCAACGTTGCATCATGCAGCAAATAGTTTGCACACGGAGTTCGGTCACATGTATGCACTGTACTTGAGGATGGAGACCCCATTTTCAGCACGAGAGCGTAGTTCCGCAGCACCAGGATTTTGCTATAGCTTTGAATGGATTATCGGACCTATCGCATTGGCTCGATAACATTTACCCGTATTACTATAAACATGTTTAATCGCAATCGGCCGTCTCACTCTGTATCACGACGCGAAGGCAGCCTCTCGCACCCACAAGCAATTGGGCCCAGAGTAACCGATTGATCGACGAGATCAAACAAGGTTATATCTGGGCTGCCCCGATAGATGATTAATTTCGCTCAACCACAAGTCAACCCGCGGTACCGTTTAGTCTGACTGCAACGACATCATGCCGCAACGCGATTGCTTTCTCCTTTGGCCACCGCGGACGGCAGAGGAAACCACAAAAACGCGACGGGCGCCGAGTCTCGAGGCCCCAGGAGCCATGGATGCGCTAACAAGGAGGGGCTATTGAATCGACCGAATTAACGCATAAATGACCCGTCCCCTTCGTTTGGAGTCAGCTTTCGGTCAGCACAGAGTCAACGGCGTGCGCCACAGTGGACCTGATCACTATCGTCAACTGGAACATGGGTCGCACGGGTCATTTTGGAGTCGCGATCCCCCGCACACAAAGTCATGTCCTTACGTCGACTGCAACGTCTGGCGTGCCAACTGATCACCCTCGCCTCCCCAGCAATGCGTGGATATTGTCGGGCCACCATGCCGCGGTGCCAGCCAATAGATGCATCTTACAGTTGCGACACCGAGACCAGTCGATCCCCTGTTCCAGAAAACGTGGCTGCCGTGTTCTATCCAGCCCAGGCTCTCATCGACGGCTCTCGCATCATCGATTACAACATCCATCGCATCCGCTCCAGACAAGGCACAAGTAGAGTCAGATCCCCTGTTCACTCAGTATAACACCCCTGTCCGTCGGTCCACGGGTTTCGTCGTGCTAGCATTAAAGCCACATCTCAGCCGCAGTGGGCAGCGACCCTCGAACTTTGCCTCCTGAAGCTTCCGGTGCTTGGCAAAGAATGGCACGAAGGAGCCATGTCCTCTTATATAATGGCGATGCGGGCATCCCGCCATCGATTCGCCGATTTCCATTTTAGATTTCGATTCAAGATCGCGGCGTTTACCCACAAAGTTGAAAATGCCCAGCAAGCTAATCGGCACAAGAAAGCGTTGATCGACTCCACGTTCTCGCAATCGCGTTATTACAAGCTATCCATCTGCTAAAATGGCTGGCGTCAATTTCAACACGCCTGGCGTCTCAGCTCCCCCGGCTGCCCCTGCTACCCTGAGAAGAAGCTGCATTTTTTGCCGAGCCCGCAAGATTCGATGCTCTGGTGGCCACGTCTGCAGCGCATGTCGAGAACGCAACATCAACTGCGTCTATGGGCCCGAGTCGAGAAAGGGTCGACCAAAGCGAAAGCAGACAGCCGATACCGAAAAACAGATCAAGGCGGCGCCAGCGCTACCACTGGTCTGTAATGCCAACGCCGATGCGGGTAGCTCCTCGGTGCCGACACAGAGCCCGCAGGACGATGCTCGCTCGCCGGGGCCCGCTCAGACGCTTGAACAAGAACTAGATAATATGTTCTCCGAATACTTCATTAGAAAAAGCGGATCGCACTCAAATCTCTTCCAAAACTCTATTGCCGCATTCCATCGGTCAATGGAGCAATCCCCCCAAGCGCAGACGGGACCAAGACAAGCGCCGCAGCTCACCTACGACGGCTTGTTATCCTTCTTGGCCCACGACATGGTTGAGATGCTTCTCCGGTTTGGCCAGCTCGGCTACGATGAACCTCCAGGACCGAGCTGCAACTTTTATATTTCCAACTTGGCATCTGATACTACCCCAACAATGTTCGACACCCCTCTATCCGGCGCAAATCCTCTGCAAAGCTTCGGAAAGTACATCATCATACAAATCGTGGATCTCTGGTTCTCCTTGCATCCTCTTTCCATGATACTTTCCAAAACACTGCTTATCAGCGCGGTCAAAGACGAGACTGTCGACCCTGCCCTCTTGGCCATTGTTCTTGCCGATACAAGCCAGTCGCATGTGAGTGTTCAGAATGAGGCTGCCAGGGGTAACGCAGATTCAGAGTCACTTGTCAACCTGGCGGCAACCCTTTTGGGTAAACGCACTCTACCTCTGGCTGAGTCTGAACGCATGCCGACAGCGCAAGCCCTGATGCTCCTCGGCTGGAGGGAGATGTGCAAGGGAAAGGTGCGTCGAGCGACTTGCTTCATAGGCTACACGTGCCGTATCGTATCGCAGATCCAAAAGTCGTGGGGAGACAGAAGCACAACAGATGAGGATGCCATCAAACTGAATGGCATATCCATAAGCAACGTTAATCGGGAAATCTTGCGAAATATCTACTGGCTGTGCTTGTCAACAACCACCTGGACGTTTATGCAGATCCATCAACCATTTTCCTTATTGTTGCCTCACGAAGTGCCAGAGTTCCCCTGTGCGGACGAGACATCATCCATTCTCATTGAGCTAGACAAGGCATCGAGCAACATATCAACCTTGCAGGCACAGATTCGCAACATGCAATGGCTATGGCCTCTTAGCCACATTACAAGTACGGTTGCGTACACTTACACACTATTTCTAAATGCCACGAAGCTGGAGTCATCACCTCGCCACGAGCCTGCGTCCTGGCAGACGCAGCACATTCACGAGTTGCATCGTCTCCCACAAGCTTGCATGGACCCCCTTATGCTTTCGAGGCAGATTCGGCGTATTCTCCTACAATCCATTCAGGATGTGGAACGTGAAGTCACCAATTTCACCTCGCAATCATTCCTTCTCGCAGCTTACCATACAATTGCCATACAGATGATTTTCTTCGAGCAGATGCCGTCTGAAGAAGATCTTTTTGTCCTGCCATCCATCTTCCAGCCCTTCAAACACTCCGCGTCTGCCCTGCTAGATGTGGCACAGCGAAGCCCCCCTCCGCTAGTCAGCCCAGTCTCTTTGTCGTGCCTTCTTGGCGCGGGAAGGGCTGATGCAGGTCGCACGGTCGCCCTCGGTTTGGACACTGCCAGTCGAGCATTGGTTGAAATCCACCGCCTGTGTAATCTTTGCCAAGGAGATTCGAACGACTCGATCAAAATGCTGCAGTCGCAACTAGGGGAGTTCGCCAGGGCTATACATCGCGCATGTAGGACTGATCACCTCATGCGATGTGGTAGCGCCATTCAGCCCATTAAGAAGCGCCTGAAGCACCTTCAGCGTTCTTTGGCTTCCGGCCGACCGGTCTCGCCTGGGACAACAACAGATGGGAGCGGCAGTACATATGCTACAGGCTCATCCGAGGATGTCGACACCAGTACCGTACATGTCGAGCCAGCGCCATGGCCGTCATTAGGCCTTAGCCCTCTGCCGGATCTGCCGCACTATACCATGGACACAATGGAGTCGGGCTTTACCCTCAGCGAGCCACTTGATTTTGGCTCGCTCTTTGAGCTCCCGGGCTTTTATGAACCTGTACCAAGCAGTGGACCTTCGGTGGATTCACGTACTGTTTCTGTGTTGCAACAACAACCACATGAGCCTCTTTTTTCTCCGCAATCCATATATAACCATTCCGGCATGCTGCTAACGGCGATTCCCCGAGCCGGAGATGACCCGGCCCGAGTTCAAGTTCAAACAGAACGACAAAATCAGCCGCTGAGCGGGTGGCGGGGCGCTGATCCTACCCCGAGTGAGTATGGGTCTTCGGACTCTTCAGTCTCCCCTCAGTCTGAAAGAGAGTTGGCTGTTACACAAGACTACGACGGGCAATCTACCACGACACCCTCATGGATACAATCGACAGCGTGGCCAAGTAGGTCAACAGGAGTTGCAACGAAAGAAGTTGATGTTTTGTTTAGGCAGTAATCATATAAATCTGGTCTGTGTATATATTTGGCTTCTAGTTATTTTTCCGTACATTGTCAAGACTACTTTCCTCTCATGCCGATATACATTTGTACCGAGCCGAGCCTCCTACGGGTTTTCTGCATCATATGGCGCTCGTCGTATTGTTCCATGTTGCCCGGGACAGAGTGAATGCCCTGCGAACTCTAATCCACGATGCTGAAATACCAGTTTTTATGCCATGAGCTTGTATTGTACATCGCATTTAGAAACACTTGCCTGCTAAGCGGAATCCCATGGATATCTATTATTTTACCTTTGTCCCTGCGGCACGTCTAGCAGCCAACTATGCCGTAATTAGTAAAACAGTTCCAGGTAAGTTATTCTAACCACAGGACTCACAGCCTTTGAAACGGGCTGGTATCCGTAGAGCCACTGCAGATACCACATCCAGGCGCTGCTTGGCGCCCAACGGTAGATCATGTAGCGAGCGAGCGGACCGCATCCGAGAGGAAGCTTGGCTGTATGCAGGCTTGCATAGGCAGCTGAAAAGTTGGCCACTTGCTTTGAGCGAAGCTTTCGGATTTCGGCATATGAGTTCAGGGCAGACAAATCACCCCGAAGAAAAGCCACAATATGGTCGGCAAGAACAGTTGCGTCCTCAATCGCTTGGCAAGCCCCCTGAATAGATACGCGATGAAAGTGTCAGCATCGAAGACGACGGCCGCTCTTTTCCCGAAATATATTGCATGTAACTCGATACTGCTGGAGGATGAGTGGGGTCTGAGCTCTTACCTGCCCAAAAAAGGATGTCATGGAATGAGCGGCTGAGATGAGTGAGCAAGAAATAAAGTATCGAGGACGGCTGAATCCTATGGGGAGACTCACCATCGCCGAGCAGCGCAACTCTCCCCCTGACCATGTGCGGAAACTGAATTTCTTCAAACACATTGCTAGCCACCACGCGCTCGGCTTGGTCGACCACTAACGAGACACACCTCCGATCAGAATAACGTTTCTCCGGGCTTGGAACCTACGAAGCTTACGTACTTGCTTTAACTGTCCCATTCTTACCAAATGGATGGAAACGGTTGCCATATACATCGTTGACAGTATCTGGCGTCGCACCCTTCCAGACAGACCGGTCCGGAATCTGTCCTGGGGCCAAGTCAGCGCGCTTGACGCCGATGAACCACTGCCGGTTGTTTTGGCACGGCCATGTCGTAAATGTTGCGTCGTCATAGAGAATCCAGTGGCCAATACCGATATCAGTGTTGCCCAGGTGCTCAAGTGGCCTGGTGTATCCAGACATGTGGACCCGACCTGTGAACGTGATGGTATTCGTTGGATCCAGGCCGCTGGCTGCAGCGAGCTGTCAATATCTTTGTCAGCGCTAATCACTCTTATCGGTAACTCATTTAAGGCGTTTTGCGAATTCAAGGTTATGTCTTACAGCGCGGCGCGTGGTACTGCGAATGCCGTCCGCGCCCACTACCACGTCGGCGGTGAAGACACTGCCATCAGCGCATTGCACACGAACGGCTGATTTTTCAATGTCCTCGTCGATAACGGATTCAATCGCGCAACCGAGTCTAACGGTCTCAGACCCCCCAGCGGCCTCATATAGAGCCCTGTGAAAGTCGTGCCTCTCGATGGAGTGAACATTGTAGCCAAACCACGACTTTGCAAGGCCAAAGTCNATGGTACCCCAGCTATCATCACCACGATAAACCTTGATGCCCAGAAGCTCTTGGGAGCGTGCCGTAATATATGGGAGTAGTCCCAGCTGCTCCAATGACCGCAAGCAGTTCGGCGCGAGCGAGATTCCAGCGCCAGCTGGAGTCAAAACTGCGGTGCGCTCGAGAATGACAAACGGGACGTCGAGCTGCCGAAGGAATGCGCCCAAGGTCAAACCTCCAATGCCGGCACCGACAATAACGACTGGGAAGTGCTCCAACTTGCCCATGATGAAGAAGACAGAAATTGGCTATATATGTGTGTTCCCTTTCAAGCTCGTACAATTTAGAGTTCCAACGTTGGATAGGGCTGCGACCTTGGCTTGATGTAATCTCACACATCTTTATAAACGCCGAAAACGTGGATAATATGTACAGTTTGTCACTGAAAGGGGTGCAGCAGCCGTCGGCGTAGGACCGGGGGAGTACTTTGGCGGCCCCCGTCGATCCACGGACCATTTTGGGGGACGGAGCGTTTCGTCAGAGATATGGGTGGTAGTGCCGTGGCATGTACCAAGCTTGGGAGAACAGCCAACACAGTCAAGATGCCAGAAAAACTGGCAGTAATGAAAGCGTCTCATTTACTATTCAAATCCGTACCAAGTTAGATTTTCTAGTGTGGCGGTATGATGGTGATTATCACCTCCGCATTGTGAGACGGGTACCGCGGGGCTTCAACGGGCGCGATGCAACTTCTCTATAGACATATGGGCCCAATACACCGATTTTTTCCTTAATTATGTACAATTATGTAAATAATTCAACTAAATATACATCCCTCTAGTCTAATTTACTCAAGATCTTCCGCAGAATACCCGTAAGCTCATCCACATGCTCGTCGTCGAAGCAAGCATTGTGCGATGCTGACAGCGGCACAGTGGCGAAGCTTCTGAACCATTCCTCCTTCCAGCCAATTCTATCATCGCTGTTCATTTTTTTTCGCAAACGACCGCCGATGGTCATCCAGAAACGGCGATAGCGCGCCGGGCAGTTTACACTTGACGAGCGTGACGTCCATTTTTGCAAGGCCTCGTCGATTCGATGCCGCTGTCGTGGACGACCGATACGCGCTAAGCATGCGCAGTCCGCCCTGGATATGTCGGCGCATGTGAGAGTAGAAAATGGCGACAAGGTCGTCATCATCTTCGTCGCTGGATGCATCGGCGCTGGAATTTTCACCGCTTGCATCCGCAGAACTGCTACCGCTGCTGCTGGTGCTCCCACGATCGAACATTTCGCTATCCAGGTCTCCTAACGTTGCTGGCTCAATCGGCCCACTCATACGCCGCGCGATGGCGTTGTAGGTGAGGGAGGCTACGAGACGGTGCTCGCGCGCATCGCGAAAGGGTAAAAACTTCTCCGGGTTCATGGAGTCGATCATGATGACGTGAGCCACGATCTCGCCTCGTGAGGCAAAAATGCGTGCCATCTCCACAGCAATCATGCCGCCGAGAGACCACCCGCCCAGTAGATACGGACCATGAGGCTGAATCTCACGGCGGACGATGGCAACATAGATCGCTGCAACCTCGGCGAGTGTCTGGGGCATGGGCGACGCATTGCCGTGCTCAAACAACGGCGCAGAGATGCCATAGACATCACGACCCAACTCCCCCAGTGCGAGGTATGGCAATGCCAAGCCGGAAATAGCATGTATAAGGATCAGAGGAATGCTGGGGCAACCTTGGCCGCTCTGGATGTGTAAGACAGTCTCCATTGTTAACTGTTGACGGGCGCGCAGACAGCCATGCTGGAGGGTTGCATTGCTTCCAAGCCCGTTTTCTAGAAAGACGCCTTCATGCGGGTGCCGCTTCTTGGCGGCGATATTTCTGGAGTGTTGTGGCGATCGCCAGGTTGCCACATCATGCACTCCGCGCCATCACGGACATTTATTTCGCTGCCCATTTCGCATGGTGCGGTACAGCGGAGCTGCGCAGGCTGGCTGATTGCTCCGCTACTGACAACGCATCCGCATATATCCTAATAGAGATGGTTTCGCATCGGATGAGACATTCTTCAATGCTCGTGCAAAATTACTGCGGAGTCCTAAATTTTAGTCATGTTTTGCCCAATGCGACTCCTCACCATCCTCTCGATCGCTGCTGGCACCCTGGCGGCTCCCTCCTCGCCAGCCAGCAGCAGCGCTAATGCGAAGCCGTACCACATGCCATTAGACTGGACGCCGTTTGGCTTCACCACAAGTGATACGATTCACATTGGCAATCCCCCCCAGCGCATCGATTCGTTTGTTGACTGGACGTGGATTGGCCAGTATGCCTTCACACCACGCTGCCACGGCAGTATGTCTCAGACATACAGGTGCCTCCAGCCGGACCAGGTCATCTTCAACCAGACAAAGTCGGTTAGTTTTGTCAACCAGTCCCGGCTGTATCCCGATCGGAGCTGGAATCCCAACCATTTTTTCTTCTATGATGATCTCTCTGTTGGCTACGGTTCCGATTTTCAACGCGTGGGCGACCGTGCCTCCCGCAACACCCTCATGATGGCCGATATGCATTTCAAGCTGAACTTCACGTTCCCGTTCGCCGGCGTATTCGGCCTATCGCCTGCCTTTGAGGGCAAGGACAATGCATCAACTCAATCGCCATTTTATCAGATGTGGAGGAAGGGTGTGTATCCTTCCCCGGTGATTTCCTTCCAGTATTGCTACAACACCACATTTGGCAATCCAGCACCGAAGCGGTCACGCTGTAACAACCATGATGGATTACAGACCCTAGGAGGCATCTCTCCCGCTTTGAAGAGTCAACCGAGAGGAGAAAAGTCCATCCTCTGGTATGACAATATCGAGTTCCGTCCCGTCAACGATGTCGACTTTGTCTACGCCCCGCCGTTGTACAACTACTGGGCCACTCGCGTCACCAAGCACTTGATCGGCGACGAGGAGCAAGTTCTCAACAAGACCTACGGCGGGAATCCCGGTGCCGTTTTCGACCACGCCAGCTACGGTGTGGGTGTACCCATGTCTGTGAACAGCTATAAGCGGTTGATTGAGCTCACGGGCGGGAAGCAGATCCAGTTGGAGAAGAAGGACTACCCTAACAATGGCAATCAGACCTTTGTGTCGGTCGACTGCAGTCGTGTCAACACATTTCCCTCGGTCAAGTATCAATTCGAAGGACATGATCGCATCTGGGAGGTGATTCCTGGAAACTATGTGGAGCGGCTGAGCCTCGCCAACCAAGCTAGTCCTACGTGTATTCTGAATGTCCGCACGCTGGGTGAAGGCAACTTCGTGATTGGAAACTTTGGTGGCACTTTCGCCAAGGACAAGGTTGTGCTTTTCGATTTTCAGAAGTTGAAAGTTGGGTTAGCAGATATGCCCTTGACCTAGGGTAGTTTGGGGTATTTAGGCCCCTACGTTCACGGCGCGCTATTGCATCAATGAAAGCTGCAGTAAATAGTTTAGACTAGCTGTTTAATTAAAGAAGATACTTTATGAGTATAATTTCAGATATTAACAAGTCGCGGGATTTCGGATTTCGCACGTTGGCGTCGTGAGCCTCATTCAGCATCGGTACCACCATAGCTTTGAGGATTACAATCTTGATTCGTAAGATATTCTATCGATGACAGCCCTCGCGTCCATATTGATTGATCCAAGTGTCACGCAATTGATCGTTTAGCTGTACTGGTATCCTCGTGGCGTCCTTGCCACCACGCCATCTGAGAGCAGCCCAGCTAGGAACCAACTATGAACTAGCTTCGCAGTTTCAAACACATACAGAGAGCAAAGACAGCCAGAGTTATTTTAGAACTAGGACGGTTACTATTGCTTTTGGTCATCACCATTGTATTTTCATTTGCGCATTCCACCCCCGCAACTACCTCGCTACATCTCGTAATCAATAACTTGTCTTATCCTCATCCGCACTTTCTCAATCAGCGACACTGATGGAGATATTCACATCACCCTTTAACCAGGGACTTCCAACTTTAGAGAAATCCAGCCTTGTAGTGTCCTGTGATGAGNCCCCCCCTGCCCCAGCCTAGCCTGGCGTTCTGGGCTGTTGTCGCAACGATCGTCTTTGTCAGAACGGTCGCCATCTTCTCACCTGGACACCGATGACTACCGGCCCCAAAAGGAATGTATCTCAGTTGAGTTCCATCGTTCAACTTCTGTGCGAGGCCGGGTTGCTCAATCCATCTTTCTGGATAGTACGAGTCCGCTTTCGTCCAAGTTTCTGGATCGTGATGCGTGAGGTACGGCGAAATGGACACAATGGTACCAGCAGGTATTACAATATTACCATCACGAAGGGCTTTGCCTTTGCGTGCCCAGCGGACATCGAGGTTACCCGAATAGTGACGGCCGGTCTCCTTGACGAGGGCATCCAAGAAGGGAGATTCGGTTATACCAGTGCTGGTAGCGAGCTCCATCCGAAGCTGGTTCAATCGTTCTGGCGATTTGAGGAGCTGTCAAATGTTATCATTATTATTTCTCAGATCTTGAGAGGGGTGGCGGCAATCCGCGAACCAACTTCAACCTACCTCAAGGATTGTCCATGATGCGTTAGCCACTGTGCTCGTATGAGCCGCAAACATGAGCAGCGTATGGTGCGCGGCATAGAAGCTGGTGAGATGAGCAGTAGCCGGGTCCCTCAGTGTATATGCAACATAATCTGGTGCATTCCTCCACACCTCGGGCTGGAGTTCTCGCTCTTGTAGGCGCAGCCGAAATATTTCATGAACACGGTCACGGGCAGCCCAGAGCTCTCGCGCCGGCTTGTGTGGCACCCAGTGTGGCAGGATTGTGTGCAGGATACTACCAACGTTTGCCTCCATGACATGAAGAAGCTCAAACAACTCTTTCACGTGGTGGTCGTAAAAGTCCTGCCCCATGAGGCAGCGTACGATGATTTTGTGGACCAGGAAGGAGACCTCCTCGAACAGTTCAGTGTCTGTTCCCTGCTCGGCGTGAAGCGACATGTGCTCTAGAGCCTTCAAAGTCTCTTCCTTGGCGACCTCGCTGTAGTAGTCCAGGGTAACTTGCCGGGTGATACCACGACTGAGTGAGCCTACGAAGGCGCGCAGATGATCAAAATAATTAGGCACCAGAAGCTTGTTGAGAAACATGCCCATGCCGTCGCCAAAAGACCATACATCCTGTGAGCATGTTAGCACGGTATTTTCAGGAATGTCACAATAACAAAGCCGTCGAACCTCGCGCGTTTCTAAATATTCTTTGTTCAATCGCGGACTCCTCAGCCAGATAGTGCTCCCCATAAGCATGGGAACGGCAAAACAGGTACCATATTTACGAGTGGCGGACTCGATGAACGACACAGGATCTTTGCTGTAGTGGAATAGATTGCCAAAAATAGGTAAACCGACCGCCACAGAAGGATAATCAGTCGGCGCAAGAAGGCGCCGCCGGGTAGCAGTCCAAGCGAGCAGTAATCCAGCGACTACCAGTATCGCAGCACCAGGTGCGTCGCAAGCACTTTGGAGTATCTGGGAAAACATTGTGAGTAAAACCCCAGTAAGGAGTAGAGTATATTTACACCGCTGTTCTTTTTCCTATATTCGATCAGTTCTCTAGCTTATCAGAGGTGTTTATTATCTACCCCAAGCCCTGGCCGAGTTACACCGGGCTTAACGCGTGATCGCGCGGCTCTGCGAAAATGTCCGTCCTGACACGGAGCATTTACACCTGACCCTCCGCTTGTCCCGCCAAACCCGAAAACGTGGCGGATGCTCAGGCCCCATCCGCAAGCCTATATCTCCAAACTACCATGTTTCTGCCATCCGATGTGCTAATTAATTTTGACTTGGCATCTTTCTACCTTTTTTCTCTTCCTGTCTCATGCGATTCTCTTAGCAAACCCCGACGACATCATGACGCTGAACGATAAAGAAGACATTCCTATCTCAGACGGCACACAGGCCAAGCAAGCCACAGCCCCAGAATTTCCAGATGGCGGCGTGAAAGCCTGGCTAGTTGTTGTTGGTGGCTTCCTCACCTATTTCGTTACTTTTGGTGAGTAAATTGTGCCCTATGATACGATGAGAGTATATTACTGATCTTTCTTCTCAAGGCCTCCTCAACTCTTTTGGCACGTTTCAAGCTTACTACGGCACCAATGTTCTCCACAGTCACAGCGCAAGCGACATATCATGGATAGGGTCTATCCAGCTATTTCTTTTATTTATCGGTGGCCTGGCATTTGGTCCCATCTTCGATACCAAAGGCTCCAAAATCCTCTTCATTCCCGGAACAGTGCTATTTTCCCTGTCGCTTATGCTTGTCAGCATCTGTCGTCAATACTACCAGTTTATCCTAGCACAGAGCCTTCTTTTCGGTATTGGCGATGCGATGCTGTTTTATCCAACCATCTCCGCCATCTCTCACTGGTTTAATAAGCGCCGCGGCCTTGCGTTGGGAATCGTTGTCGCTGGCTCTTCGCTCGGCGGCATGGCTTGGCCACTCATCATCGAGAGGCTCATCAGAGGGGTAGGTTTCGGCTGGGCACTGAGAATTGTCGGATTCTTGTCCTTGGCCCTGCTGGCGCCGGCATGTTTCATGGTTGTGCCAAGATTACCTCCAAGGAAAGGCGGCCTGGACCCCCAAGAAATGAACTTGACGTTCAAAGATGGAACATTTTGGCTTCTTGTCGCAGGAATGCTACTGGTGATGTGGGGGATGTTCATACCATTTTACTACCTCCCGTTGTATGCGGCAAGCCATGGCATCGATGCAACTTTTTCGAATGACCTCATCACCATCCTCAATGCTGGGTCCCTGGTAGGTCGACTGTTGTCTGGTGCCCTCGCCGACAAGATTGGAAAGTATGTGATTCTTCTCCATTGACAAGCTCACGAAGACGCTGGAATCAACTAACAAGTACTTTTTCAGATTCAATACTGCGATACTTTGTTCATTGCTTTCTGGTATCGTGCTGCTCTCCCTACACGCCATGCGCACCAAAGCAGCCATCGTGGTGTTTGCAGTGCTTTACGGTCTTTTCTCCGGAGGTCTTATTTCTCTACAGTCTGCATGTGTTGCCCAGGTGACAAAGAATCTACAGATGATTGGTGTGAGAATCGGGTTGATGATGGCTGTGTGCTCTGTTGGCGTCCTGACCGGAAGTCCAATTGGAGGTGCTCTTGTCTCAGCGAATGGTGGCCAGTTCTATGGCCTGATTGACTTTTCCGGCATCATCCTCCTCACCGGCTGTTTAATTCTTGTCGTGTCGCGATGGACTATCAGCCGAGACTTCATGGCGGTTGTGTGAAATGTGAGCTTCCATCGGTGGACATGCTTTGGATCGAGGAATGATTTGTCCGGGTTGCCATGCTCGAAGCACAACACGAGAAAATCCATTTTGGGAAAAAAAAGTATTTAAAGCTTGTCATAGTGACCAATGATTTAGCCCGCTCCTTGTTGGGCGACAGGTAACCGCGGTTTAGTTGGCCAAAACTTCGCCCGTGAATGCTCCCAAAGGTCTATGATCCTGACGTCCAGAACGCGTAAGATAGATGGCACACGGCCAAACCGACAGTCAAGGGGAATTAAAACCAGTGTCACAACGAGGCGCGGTACAATACAAATAAGCAAATCTTAATGTAAGTGAATATCAAAGTATTGCGAGGCAAGGAGCTCAATTGACACCTTTCCAACCTCATAAGCCAATTGGGAGGCCGTGACTTTTATCAACCCCCGCTTACCCTAGCTAGTTCTTTGTGCCTCTCAGCGGTACCGAGATAACCTCAACCAAGTACATTCAACAATCCCACGTCTAACCATCGCTGAGATACCCTTTTCCGGCAACATCATGCCAAAAATTCCGACCCTTAGCAGGAGCGCGGTTATTTCGATACACTTGGTATTTCCTGCGTAGAGCAGTGAATACCACCTCCAAGAAATGGCAGCTCTTTGGTGACAACCGTTGACACAGACCGTTGAGGATAGATGCTCTGCATAATCTTGACAGCTTCCTTGTCTGCGTCCTCATCTCCAAATTGCGGGAATATAACGGCCCCATTCACAAGCAAATAATTGACATATGTGAGCGAAGGATAATCTGACTTACCGTTTTGTATAGCCTGAAGGACGCTCTCTTCAGCGCCAATTTTGCTCAGGTCTGCTTCGGTTATCTCCGTGATTTCAAGTTTTCGGCCCTGAGCATCAGTGGTATTGAGCAGAATTTCTCGGGCCTCCTTGTACATGGCGCTGAACGGATCATCGTTCCCCACTGAGGCCGGCCTGCTCAGCAACACCTTCCCAGGCGCTGTGAAGCGCACCAAACCATCGATGTGGCTGTCTGTGATATCTAGGCCCTTTCTGCCCGGTATCCAAATAACCTTCTTTAAACCCAAGGTCCGCATAAGCTCGTCTTGAATAGCTTGCTTATCTTTGCCGGAATTTCGGTTGTCGTTGATGACTGAGCTCTCCGTTACAAGCAGGGTTCCCTCGCCGTCCGTCTCGAAAGAGCCCCCCTCACCGACGACAGACGATGCAACTCTAGTGACGTTCATGTTGTACATGTACATAGAGGCGAGCGAGTTGCAAGACTTGGTAGGGTATTTGTTACCCCACCCGTTGAAATTGTAGTCAACGCCTTCGAGTTGCTTCTTGTCGGTGTTAATAACAAAGGTGGGAGCCATGTCTCTCATCCATAAATCCAGCCTTGCATAGCCTTGAATGGGCTGCACCGAGACGTTTTTGCTGGATTTGAAGCGTTGCATGGCATCCGCGTATCGGTCATCTTCGACCAAGACCGTGACCGGCTCATACTTCCCAACGGCATCGGCGACAGCAGAAACGTCAGAAGTTGCTCTGTCTAAAGAGCTATCAGAGTAAGCATCGGTCTCGATTGATGGCCAAGCCATGATCACACCGATTTGAGCTTCCCATTCTGCCGGTCGTAGGAAGGCGGCGAAACTTGCATTGCCAAATAAAATCAAGGAAAGAAGCATTGTGATGATGAGTGGAAGTAGAATATAGATGTCAGAATCTGCGCTGAAACTAATGAGACCAAACTCGCAAGCATAAGGTTTGGCGACAGCCTTTTAAAGCTACCAGCCAGCTAGTCCGCCTGTCGCCAGCTCACCAAATTAGAGTTTGGTCTGAACCATGGCCTGTGGAGCAATGGTCGCAATTGAATATGATTTGTTGTTGGACAAGGGACTGCCTCCACAACTGATCGACCTGAATGCGGCCTCTTTCCAGTAGCTAGCCTCTTTCCAGTAGCTATCCACTACCGCATTAGAAAGCACTTTGCTTGCCAAGCTTGCTGCGCCTTGGGCCTGGACTCACAAGGAGCTTGCGCTGCACCATCGCCTAGAACCGGGTGGGGGGTACCATTTCAAGGCTAAAAGTCAATGCGGGCGAACTGAATGAAATAAATACAGCCAGCCAACCATCTCACCAAATTCTCTCATTATACAAACGCTGAGGTTGTCACAATCATTATATTTCACCCCCCAAATTAAAATTGACTCTGTAGCAGCATGTCTACTTTGTCGCCTAGCTCTGCATTGCCTTCAGGTATGTGGCAGTCCCGATCGAAGGAGCACAAAGCAGACTGATTGATACAATACTCAAACCCCTAGCAGATTGTCCCGCTATGTCGATATGGACAACACCAGATGCACAGAAAGCAAACCCTACTTCAGGGTCAGCAGCTACGCCGACAAGTAAGCCTAGCAATTCGAAGCGTTTACGCCCAAACACTGCGTGGCTTTGTGTCGTCGGGCTGGCAAGCGTATACATTGCCTCGACGTTCTAGACAATAGTTTCTTATCCAATCTACTGTGTAACTGATTTCGCATGTTTAAAAATCGTGAGGCCCACGTCTAACAGCGGTATTCTTTCCTGTGTCTGTCAATTCTTCAGCTCTGGCGTAGGCAGCTGGCTGGATCCTACATGGTGCAGGCATATTGCACCACAGTATTGGTTTAATTAATACGACTTGGGGCTTTGCTCCAGGTTATATAAACCGACACTGTGCCCAAGTTGAGCACTCAACTTGCCCTTGCGCGTTGGTTTATTTTGAAGTTCTCCTCCACGAACTCAGCGAACGCCCACCGGGCGGTACCTCACGAGGTGCCATAACCCTCAAGTTGATGAGGTCTCAGCACCAACTCGGGAGTCAGGATTAAATATAGCGCACAAGGACCCTAAAGGTAGGCTTTTAGTGAGCTATAGATAGTAAATCACGTAGCTTATACTCTATATACACTCAACATCTACTGGCTATGTAGAGGGTATGTATGGAGCCTCTGCTACCTAAGATAGATGTTTTTAATTATCTTCTAGCGCGTATAGCAGGCTTTTCACGCTGGTGGGCTCGCTGGTATAGCCCGCTGACGCTCGTGCCAGTGGGTAGCGTTCCAGTGACATTCCGACAATCCCTATAACAGTCTTCTAGGGCTAGCGCTAGTAGCCTTCCAGCGACCTCCAGAGCTCATGGCAGGCTGACCTCCAGCATTCGCAAGAGGCTTCCGTAGCAGCCCTCCAGCGCTCGTAATAGGTGCGCTCTGCCTTACTTCGAGTTGGTGCTGCACGTCCCCCCTAGTTCAGGTTTACTAGGTGCTTGAACCAAACAGGTCTTCGCCAGAATGGTGCCATCTGTGACAATTTCATGCTCATGAACCAGCCGCCAGCCGGTAAACACACTACTTACTTTACAACCATTGTAAAATTGAAGCTGGGCGTATTTGCAAAGGAGAAACACGGTCATCAAGTTGATAAAAATACGTTATTCACAGTAACTCCCTTCAACACAAACCTGACGAAAGCCTGTAGGGTAAGCGACGGATTTTAGGTAGCCCGCCAGGTAACCATAATCATACTCTTACCAGGCATAATAAAAAGTCCTTAATAGAGCCATGTTTTGTTTTCCCTCACACGAAAACTTGAAGCATGGTCTTGATAACGTCCTTAGCGAAGCTCTGAGTTGCGGTCAGCGTAAGTAGAGACATTCCGCGGCTGCCTGCAACTTGGTCATACTCCACTGCGTTGAAAGACGAAAGATTGGCTGAGCCTCAGGTAAATAACGAGCGGAAGCCAAAACCAGCGCTTTTTTCTGAGCGGTTTTAAAGCCCAAGTTCACCCAGCTTTGGGGCCTAAGGTATGCACACTAGAGGCGGCTGCCCTTGAACAGAATTGTAAAACGCGCCCGCCAATCAACTTGTCCCGCTGAGGAGCGCACTTTCCCGCCAACAAGGGCTAACAGTGCGGCGGTAGGCTCGGCCTCCAGCTGCTAGCCACCTTCGTGTATTGCTGATGCCCACAGCTAGGTACGAAAACCGCCGCGGGGAGACGGGGAGATGTATCTGGCCAACGACTCAATGTTTTAGATATAACGGCTGCCCTGGAGATTAATATATGCAGGCCCGAGGAATCAATGCAGCCCTACTTTGCTTGAATCAGCAGATGGTTTCCTGCAAAATTTAGCCATGCGCCCTATCACCACGCTTCTACTTCTGCCTATCGCCGGCGCTGTGCTGGGTCGAAGTGCTGTGCCACGCGACGTTTCCACCACGACCGCCAGCCAGCTTTACCAATGTGTAGCGAGGGTCTTTTCGGCCACTGCGTCTAAACGCATTGTACGCCCTGGCGACCCAACATACCTCGATGCACGTTTGGGTGAAACGATTCAAGAAAAAGAATTTCCACTTCTCATCGCTTTTGCCGAAAAGGTTGGCGAGGTTCCGCTGCTCATAAAGTGCGCGCAGGCTGCAGGCGTGAAAGCTGTTCCCCGAAGTGGTGGCCACAGCTTCACTTCGTCCTCCGCATTGAGCGGCACTCTGGTCATCGACATCGGGCACATTAACTATGTCAACGTCTCTGCCGCCCGTGACAGCGCCGTTGTTGGTGGTGGTATCCGCCTGGGTGCGCTGTACACTGCGCTAGATGAGTACAACACCACCTTTGTGGGTGGCATCTGTCCGACGGTTGGGCTAGGAGGCTACCTAGGCTCTGGCGGCTTCAATATGCAGCAGAGGACACAAGGCATGGCTGTAGATCACGTCTTGGCCGCCAAGGTTGCCACGGCGGATGGCCGCCTTGTCACTGCCTCACCAAGCTCCCACCCTGACCTGTTCTGGGCCGTGCGGGGAGGAGGCGGCGGCACCTTTGGCATCGTTGTCGAGTTTACGCTCGCATTGTCTCAGTTTCCGCGCTCCGCTATGCTTCGCATGACCTGGACAGACCAAGAATCACGATTTCTTGTAGCAAAGCACTTCATGGACTGGGCACCAAAGCAGGAAAGCTCATTCATGTCCCAGATTAATGTGTACCGAGACTCAGTGCAGATTCTGGCCTGGCACTACGGGCAATCCGCGAGTGCACTCCAGAAGCTCCTTGACGGCTCTGGGTTATTGGCAATTGGAAAGCCGCAAGTCATTGTTGCTGGCGGCTGCAACACCAACAATGCGCGCCTGTTCGGATACACGATTATGGACTGCGTGGCGGACGAACAGGTTGATGCATCCATCCTCAACGTCGTTCCCAACCCGTTCAGCCAGGTTGACCACAATCCCCAATTCCAATATAAGGAAGAGCGCAAATCTAGCACCATCGGGCCGGCGCCACCTTGGGATCGCTTTCGTCGAATGAGCAAATCTTTTTTTAATCTAAAAGAAAGGCCACTCCCGGACGCCGTTTTGCAAGGCCTTTTAGACCGAATTGCCCAGCTTGATGAGGCCAGCCAGGTCTGGGGTGAGTGGCACGCTTGGAATATCTCTGACAAGGCGCCTCGCAGCAACAATGCCTTTGCCTGGCGGGAAAAGGCATATGCACATCTGGAATTTCAGGTTCACGGGTCTCGCAACGAAGCGCAGCAGAAAACATACAGTGATTGGTTTGCTGAGCTAGAGTCGTATCTTCGGCCTGTCATTGGAGGGGCCAGCTATTCAGGCTACACTGACAGCAACATTTCGACCGACCCATTGACGTCGTACTATGGAGACAACGTCTGCAAGCTAATAAAGGTCAAGAAGACATACGATCCTAAGGCGTTTTTCACAAACCCCTTTGCGATTCCTGCAGCGCCCCCGGCAGGGATTCAGTGCTGAGTGGTTATCTAGTACATGTGTCTTGCTAAAGAATAAGCGGCCAAGCTACGTAAAAATATATAGTTAGTCTGTATTTTTAATGCATCGCAATTCTGCGACATCTTTTGCTCCACCCTCTTCCGTTTTTATGATTTGACGAGTTCTGATTTGACAATGATGCTCGCCGAACCACCGCAACACCACCGTCGGCGGAAGCCTGGAGTAGGTCTACGCATAGGATAATTGGTGACGCAAGTTGGCATCCGGGGTATGTTTATCAGTAGTCGAGAACGATGGCAAAGTGACGAAAAAACAATAATTCAACGATAAAAAAATTTAATTCCTTAGTGGAGCCTGCGACGAGCTGACCTTGGACATGTGCTTGACTGGGCAAAGCCACCTCCGTGTCCGAACGGAGCTGACGGACACCATTAGCTACCCTACTGAGCCACCCAGCATATCAACTTGGGCAAATACGACTTCGACACCGTTCCATGTCGGGGTAACGTACATCTAAAGTCTCCGCAATCACAGTAGCGCCGGCTGTATCGCCATCGACCGTGGGATCGCGGTGCATTTATCGCCATGCTCGTAGTGGAGGAGAGGCAGTGATTTTATACAATTCATATCATTATATCAACCAATTCCATGTAGAAATTTATAGAATCGCATTCGCAAGAGTATCATCTACATTGCTATTCTGCGGCATCTCTTCAAGTCAAAACTTCAGTGTGGTAACCGAAGAATAAGCTCGCAGACCTGGCGAACCTACATTTCTAAATACACAAATAATTGTGCAACTGGAATTATCTACTCTAACAACAATACTCGAGATGCTCGATTCCAAGACACAACAGCAACACGCCGATGTTGCTGACCACCCCTGCGTGGTCGGCATGGCATGCAGGGTCCCTGGCGCCACTTCACCTTCGGCACTTTGGGCCAATCTCCTTAGCAAGAAGGATGTGCAGCAAAAAATGCCAGCCGACCGTTTTAACGTTGATGCATTTTATCATCCAAATGGGGAGACCAAGGGATCTGTACGTATCATGCACAACCACAAAACAACATTCACTGGTGGTCATTTGTGGCTAACGGCGGCATCGTAGACCAATGCCCGCTTCGGCTATTTTCTCGACCAAGACCTCGGGCTGTTTGACGCGAAATTCTTCAACATCTCCGGCAAAGAAGCTTCAGCCATAGACCCACAGCAGCGCATATCGCTGGAAGTGGTTTATGAAGCACTGGAAGATGGTATGAGCCTAGATATCCACATCTCATAGATGTCGCTAACCCGAGCTAGCTGGAATAACGCTCGAACAAATCCAAGGTTCGCAGACATCCGTCTATTTTGGTTGCTTCACCAATGACTACAACGCAATGACCACGAAAGACTTGGAGGATTATCCCAAGTATACAGTCACTGGCACTGGTAATTCCATCTTGTCGAACCGAATCTCATACTTCTACGATCTGCATGGACCCAGTGCAACCATTGATACCGCTTGCTCATCTTCATTGGTGGCCTTCCATATGGGCTCTCAATCAATTAAGAATGGTGAAGCTGACATATCTATTGTCATCGGATCCGCCTTGCACTTCGACCCCAACATCTTTATTACCATGACTGATCTGGGCATGCTGTCCACAGATGGCCGCTGCCGCCATGGCGACGCCGCTGCCAGCGGCTATGTTCGTGGCGAGGGCATCGCGGCCATTATTCTCAGGCGCCAAAGCCAGGCAGAGGCCTGTGGCGATAATATTCGCGCTATTATCCGTGGCACCGGTGTGAACCACGATGGACGAAAACAAGGCATTACGCTACCATCGCCACAGGCACAAGCAGCGCTTATCCGCAGCACTTACCTGAACGCCAATCTGGACCCGGCTGACACCACATATGTTGAGTGCCATGGAACTGGTACCAAAGCTGGAGATCCACGTGAGCTCAACGCGATTAGCGAGGTATTTTGCGCTGATCGCGCCGAGTCCCTACATGTCGGCTCAATTAAAACGAATATAGGGCACCTGGAGGGGGCTTCGGGTGTCGCAGGTATTTTGAAGGCTACAATGTCACTTCAACACAAGGTCATTCCACCGAACATGCACTTCAACACTCCAAACCCGGAAATTGATTTCCAAGCAAGGAAGCTCCATATTCCCACCGAAACCCTGAATTGGCGACGGAAACACAAAAATATCCCTCTAAGGGCATCAATCAACTCTTTTGGCTATGGTGGAACGAACGCCCACGCTATCTTGGAGGAGTACACTGAATCGCCCCAAAGGAAATCTGAGACCGCTCTTTGTGAGGCCACAGCAGATAAAACACTCAGCCGACCATATCTCCTGCCTTTGACATCGAATTCGGATAAAGCAGACTTACTTGTGGCCAACAAACTCATTGATTACATCAACGACAACGCTGGTGTTACCGCCTCCGATTTAGCTATGGCATTGTCACAGCGCCGAACGATGCATAGAAACAGGTCTTTTGCAATTGGAACTAACCTGGAAAGCCTGACTGCCAGTTTAAGCAACCCGGTACCGGCTGCCAAGTGGACCAGCAGGCCGGATCGTGTGCCGCGTCTGGGTTTTATTTTCACCGGTCAGGGCGCTCAGTGGTTCGGCATGGGCCGCAGTCTCATCGAGAAATCCCCTCTATTCTTAAACACGCTACAGAAATGTGACAGCATTTTACAAGCGCTACCAGAACATCGCCCTCATTGGTCTATCGTTCAGGAACTGCTCCGCGACAAGGACTCCACCAATCTCGCGCAGACCGAATACTCTCAGCCCATTTGCACCGCACTCCAACTAGCGTTAGTTGAGCTTCTCTTCTCTTGGGGTATAAAGCCATCCAGTGTTGTTGGCCATTCTAGCGGTGAATTGGCAGCAACATACGCCTCTGGTATTTTGTCCTTCGAGAATGCCTTAATTGCTGCGTACTACCGGGGTGTCCACATGGGCAGTGGTGCAGCAAGTGCTGACAGCACTCCTGGTGCAATGATGGCCGTGGGGATGACTGAAGCCGAGGCCATTTCCGAAATCGAAAATTACGCTGGACGCATCGCGATTGCCGCTATGAATAGCCCGTCCAGTTTCACCTTATCTGGTGATAGCGATGCAATCCAAGAGTTACACGACAAACTCAGCGAAAAGAAGATTTTCGCGAGGCGGCTCCAAGTCGCACAGGCGTTTCACAGCCATCATATGCTGCCACTTGCTCCGGGTTACATGGAAGCTCTAGCCAAGTACCCAGGCTTTAAGGCAACGAAAACCTCGACGGCACTAATGGTCTCCAGCGTTTCTGCCAGAAAAATGAATACGGCAACACTTGGCCCAGAGTACTTCGCTGCCAACATGACCGGTATGGTCAAATTCTCTGATGCCCTCACCGGTATTTTGCTTGATGAGGATGATACGCAGAATGTTGAGGTACTAGTTGAAATCGGACCTCACCCAGCACTCAAAGGCCCCTCCAACCAGACAATCGATTCTTTGAAGCTCAAGGTTAAGTACCTGGCTAGCTTGGATCGCAAACAAGATGCTTATGAGAGCATTTTGTCCACGGCTGGGCAGTTATTTGCTCTAGGATACCCTGTCGACCTTGCGCACGTAAATCAGGACTGCTATCAACACCCTTCTACAGGACAAATTGTCTGTCCAGCAGTGATAAGACCTACACTGACGCTGCCTGGGTATGCTTGGGACCACGAAAGGTACTGGAGCGAGACTCGAGTGATCAAAGAACATCGCTTGCGCCCATGTCGACATGGAATCCTAGGAGCCCCAGTTCCTGGCTCATTAGCCACACGGCCCCGCTGGAGGAATTACCTGCGAGTGACGGAAATGCCTTGGCTGGCAGATCATCGAATCGAGGACAAAATTGTGTTTCCGGCCGCAGGCTATCTCAACATGGCTATCGAGGCGGCAGCCCGTTTTGTGACTGATTCTCCAGGGACCATAAGGGCAATAACTCTGGCAGAGGTCTCGGTCAAATCTCCGATTGTACTCAGTGACCGTGGCATGGGCACGGAGGTCATGTTGGAACTCTGGCCAAAAGTGGAATCTGCTCGAACCTCATCTTCGAAATGGAAGAACTTCTGCGTCTTCTCCGTGGATGACTCAGGGAACCAGCGGGAGCACTGTACCGGTTCTGTTATGGTTGAGCTCGGAATACCAGCTGTGCTCGCACCGAATGACGATGGGGACATCAGCGTTGCCACCTCTCGCACAGTGGGAGCTGAGCAATACTACCACCGCCTGAATTCCATGGGTTTGCAATATGGGAAGTCATTTCAACTTTTAACTGGACTCCTTGAGACGGGACAGGGTAACGCTACTGCTGCTCTGTTCTGGAACCCAAACCTCTTTTCCTCGGAGGTCAATGATCGTTGCATTGCCCATCCAGCCTTTTTGGACGCGTCCTTCCACGTTCTCTTTGCATCAATCGAAGGACACCTGGGTAAGACATTAAGCTCACCCTATGTTCCTACGTTTTTCCGTTCCATCAAAATTTCTGGCTTATTGGACGCCTGGAAGTCGCTGCAACACGGATTTCAAAGTCAAGTTTCGGCCAAGACAATTGTGGCTGGCCCAAGAACTGCAAATAACGACCTCCATATCTGCGGTCCTTCTGGAGAGAAACTAGTTGACATTCGAGGACTAGAATTGACGAATCTTGGGGGATCATCCAGCCAAAACTCACAGCGTTCCCTCTTTTTTGGCACGAGGTGGCAGCCCATGATCACCTCATTCTCATTTGCTAACCTTGACTCCAACGGCATCAAAGATATGTCTCACATGGTCGAACTATACACTCATCAGTTCCCAAACAAGCGAATCCTTCATTGCGCTTCCTCAGGAAGCATCCTGGCAGAGACTCTTGCATCATTGCGTGGAAAAGGGGGCGAGGGCCGTAACTTTGCAGAATTGACTGTGTTGCCCATTCAGCCTGCAACTAGCTCTACATTTGAGGAAACAGTAGGACAATGGGGTGGTCTACTTAATGTTTGCTCAAGAGATGAGCTGGAAGTGGGGGTGTTTGACCTAGTCATTGCACCCGAGGCTGCCGGCTTTTCCGAATTTGTTTGTCCTGATGGGCATTTGCTTACCTGGGATGGACTTGGCTCTTCGCCCGATGGATTTGCCCCTGTGGTCCAATCACGTTTTGTTAATATGTGGGAAAGGGTCAAACAAAGTACCAACGGGCATTTAGTGCCACAATTGACAATTGTGATGCCCAAACAAGCTTCTCCTGAAGTGCAGCAGCTCGCCGTTGCTCTGGAGGCCGCTAGAGGTGGTGCTGCGAGCCGCCGAGAGCTCTTGTCGCTTATCAACTCGGTCGACAGCTTAACTCAGGACGTTGTGGTGCTCGCGAGCCTTGGAGATCCCCTATTTTTTGGCGACACCATCACCGCTGGCGCTGAGTTTGATGCCATCCAGGCCTTACTTCTGAACAGCACTCGCAACATTGTCTGGCTCACGCGCGGGAGCCTTATGAATGTTTCCCATCCCGAACATGCACTCATTCTCGGTTTAGCACGTTCGGCACGAAGCGAGAACCCCGACATGCGCCTAGCAGTGCTCGATCTTGATCCAAAATCCAACTGCTCAAGCTCCGCCGCTTTAACAATGAAGATCCTGGACAAGAGAATAGGAGAAGACGAGATTTGCGAACGTGGAGGAATTTTACACATTCCACGCATTCTGCCCAACAACTACCTCAATGCAATGATCCCTAATGGTGTTGGCGCAGCCCCCAGTTTACAGTCATTGTACCAACCTGACCGCCCGCTAGCTCTGCACATTGGCCATCCAGGATTACTGGAAACGCTCCATTTCAGTGATGATTTGGAAATTATCGGACAACCACTTGGCGAAAATGACCTTGAATTGGAAGTTAAAGCCTCCGCAATCAACTTCAGAGACATTGCTGCCAGCTTGGGTATCATCGATGACTTCCGTCTTGGTGATGAGTGTGCTGGCATTGTTTTGCGCAAGGGTACCAATGTTTCTAATGAATTCAATATTGGAGACCGCGTTGTTGCCTGGCGACCTGGTCAAGGTGCCCATCGTACGGTGGTCAGAAATCCAGCCTCCCTCTGCTGGCGTCTTGGTGATTTACCATTCAGCATAGCAGCTGCCATACCTTTGATCCTTACAACTGCAAAGTTCTCTCTTGTGGATACAGCACATTTACAGCCAGGCGAGACTGTTTTAATTCATGCGGCTGCGGGTGGTGTTGGTCAAATGGCAATCCAGATTGCTCAGAATATCGGCGCCAGTATTATCGCGACAGTCGGCTCACCTGCGAAGCGCGAATTTCTCATCTCAACATTTGGCCTCAAAGACTCGCAGATCCTGTCCTCGCGAGATGATTCCTTCGTTCAAGGTGTCCAGAAACTGACAAATGGAAGGGGCGTTGATGTTGCTCTAAATTCTTTGGCCGGGCCGTTGCTTCATGCTACTTGGGCGTCGTTGGCTCCATTTGGCCGTTTTGTCGAAATCGGCAAACGCGACATTCACCAAAACAGTCATGTTGCTATGGATCCATTTAGACGGAACGTATCCTTTGCCAGTGTCGACATGGTCACCGTTTTTGAGATGAATAAAGCTTTGGGTGCGCGAGTATTCCGTGAATGCTGTCAGATGGTGCATGACGGACAGATTAACCCACCTGCCCCGATTACCGAGTTGTGCTACTCCGATGTGCACAAGGGATTTCGTATGATGCAGATGGGCACTACAATGGGAAAGCTTGTTCTTGTGCCTGGCCCGGAAGACAAAGTTCTTGTTGAGCCAACCAAGTTCGGTCATAGCCAACTTTTCAAAAACAATCGCACATACCTTCTCATTGGTGGACTTGGCGGTCTTGGGCGTCGTCTCAGTGAGTGGCTGTTTCAGAGAGGCGCGAGACGTCTGGCATTTTTGTCTAGATCTGGAACAGATAAAGCGGATGCTCGAGAAACAGTGGAGTGGCTTGTGCAACACAATGTGGAAGTCAGTGTCTTTCGTGGTGATGTCACAAACCAGGCATTTGTTGAAGATGTTATTAGACAAATTGGATGTGAATCACTGGCAGGCATCTTTCAGGCAGCAATGGTTCTGCAAGATGCCCCTCTGGAAAAGATGAGCTATGTGCAGTGGCAGCGTTGTCTTGCGCCGAAGGTCAAAGGAACTCTCAACCTCCACAAGGCCACAGAATTCATTCCGCTAGACTTTTTTGTCTGCTTTTCGTCTGTGTCGTCAATTCTAGGATCGAAAGCTCAAGCAAATTACTCCGCGGCCAATACTTATATGGATGCACTTTGCCGCCATCGCCGCAGCATTGGCCTGGCTGGAACCTCGATTGACGTCGGCATGGTAGTTGGGATCGGAGCAGTGTCGGAGGATTCAAAACTACAAACTATAATGGAGCGAATTGGCTATGACCCTGTCAATGAGCAAGAGCTATTTGCGCAGATCGAAGCAGCCGTTTCCAACGATGGAACAACTCCAGTTGACGTCCAAGGTCTCGACGCCCATCAGATAATCACAGGAGTCAACCTCCGGAAGAATGACTATTTTTGGTCTTCCGAGCCGAGGTTCAGAAATCTCTATCTGAATCATGATTTTGCAGGATCGGCATCAGGCGCACAAAAACAGAAAAATCTGATGGTGCAGCTAATCGAGGCCCGGGAAGAACTAGACCGGGTAGAGATTTTGACCCGAGGGTTTCTAGAAAAGATCGCGGACGTACTATCTGTTGATAAGACAACTTTGCAACCGAATCGAAGTCTGGCGGACTATGGCCTGGACAGTATTGTTGCCATTGAACTTCGGCAGTGGATTTTTCAATCTGTTGCCGTCGACATTGCCATGTTCGATGTTTTGAACAGCGTCAGCATACAGGCTCTTGTTGAGAAAATCGCTAGCATGATCGTTTTATCTGCAGATTTGTCTAATGACGTGTCAAATCAAGGAAACTATGTTGAGGAGCGGAATCAAGAAGAAGCCGGAGCGAGACTGCCCGAGCTTAGTGGCATCGGCCTCACAGGCACGATCACCACAGATGAAGGGGTCTCTATGTCAACCTTCCAGCGCCGCCTCTGGTTCGCCCACAACTTGGCAGAGAATCCATCAGTTCTCAACCTTCTTACCGTCTTTCATATCACGGGTGAGCCAAACTTTTGCCTTTTGACCAAGGCCTTGGAGGAGCTCAAGCGCCGGAATGATATACTACGCACAGCGTATTTTGAAGGAGACGACACGTCACAACAGCTTGTAATGGATGATTACAGCATTCAGGTCCCATTTTTGGATTTTTCAACGGTACCAGATGCAGAAGGACGCCTGGATAAATATGCCAAGAGTTTGCGCAAGAGTGTACTCGACATCGAAACTGGAGAAGTGATGAAAGCCTCCCTGGTGACGCTCTCAGATACGAGGCACGCTCTCGTGTTGATCCATCATCATATCTGCATTGACCGTGGAAGCAGCCAGTCATTCCTGAAGCAATTTACAAGCATATACGATAGCCTGCGAAGAGGCACAAATCTGGAAACAGTAGCGCAACCTTCAGTTCGGTATGGCCACTTCAGCCGATGGCACAACGAACGCCTGTTTTCGAAGGATATGCAACCTCATCTGGATTTTTGGTTGACAGAGTACCAAGAAAGGCCAGTGCCAATGAAGCTGTTGCCATTTTCAAAGTTGAAGGAAAGACCCGAGTACGACGATTATGGCCGTCAAGTTCACCAAACCATACTGAATCCGGCGCTGCTAACTCGCATGAAGCGTATCTGCACTCGTCTTGCGATAACACCGGCACAATTTATGATTGCGGCTTTTCGCCTATTCCTCTATCGCTACGGGCAGGATGATACATTGACGATAAACATGGTCGATGGTAACCGACCTCACCCCGCTGTCAATGAGACAATCGGTTTCTTTGTCAACCTTGTTCCCATCCGATTTACGGACGATTTCAGTGGTGCCACCTTCGAAACCGCGGTCCAACAGATTAAATCAAAAATCATGTCTACACTCGCTCATTCTGAGTTGCCATTTGACGCCATCGTGGACGCTGTGGGTATCGACCGCAACCCCGCGCACTTCCCACTGGGTCAAGTAGTCGTGAACTACCAGATACACGGAACCATGCCAAAGTTTAGCACTGGTGATTTCGATATTACGGCTGTTCAGTCTGACGATATCCCTTCGGCATGTGAGCTAGCTTTGGAAGCACTAGAGGATCCATCCAAAGGCCTGCATATGCGTCTTGAGTCGTCTACCACCTTATACGGAGAGGTGGAGATGGACCGATTTCTGGATAATTTTGCCACTTTCATGAGCAGCGTGATCCATGATCATCGTCAACATATAACTGAAATTGACTTGGTAGGCCCAAAGGAGCTCGACTTCTTGAAGCAGAATATTTTCAATCTCGAGTATGATGATAGCCACAAGACGGATCAATTTATCGCACAGCAGATCCTTGAAATTGCCACTCAGCAACCGACTGCAGTGGCAGTGGAATGCTCGGATGATGGAAGTGAAGTAAGCTACAATGAGCTCGTTCAGTCTGCTTTTAACATTGCGATGGCACTTCGCCGAGCAAATGTTCAGAGTGGTGCAAGGATTGGTATCTTGACCTACCCTGGGTCAAGTGCCATTAGTGCTATGGTTGGCGTTCTGTTCGCCGGCTGCGGCTTCGTGGCACTTGACCCTGATTTTGCCTACAAGCGCCTGGCGTTCATGGTGTCTGACTCAGGCGCTCCTGTTGTGCTTGTTGGTCCTGGATGCCAGGAATTATCTTCCTCACTCAGCGCAGAGACATCTGCAACTTTTCTGGATCTGGAGTTGTGCTCCCTTACGCCCCCGGAGAGAGGCATGCCTCATCTAATTGTGCCAGAAAAGGACGATCCATTCTACGTCATATATACCTCGGTAAGTTTGAAAGTCGCACGAATTCAGGCGCTTTATGTTTAAAACTAATAATAGCACAGGGAAGCACTGGGGCGCCGAAAGGTGTTGTGCTAAGCCAGTCGAATACGCAGCACATGTTGAATACATTGAAGCGCGACTACCAATTCATGGACAAAGACCGATTCCTTCATCAATCATCCATATCATTCGACTTATCTATTGTCCAAATATTTTCTGCTCTTACAGCGGGGGCCTGCGTGTGCGTCGCGTCGCATGTGATCCGCAGAGATCCCATTGCGCTAGCAGATTACATGAAATTGTCACAGGTATCGGTCAGCTATTTCACCCCTACTCAATTTTCCATGATGCTTGAGCATGCCAGCGAGAGTTTGAAGCAACTCGCAAAGTACCGAGTAGCGTTCTTCGCAGGAGAGCGACTTCCGGTGCGTGTCGCACGGGCCTTCTATGAACTCGGTACACCTGCCGTGGCCTATAACACCTGGAGCCCAAGTGAGCTTGTTGTTCAAACCACAATTCAGCGAGTGGAAAAGCCATCAAATAAGACAACTGATATCCCCATCGGCTATCCTATGGCAAATACTCGCCACTATATCCTCAGTGAGCATGGTAAGCCGCTCCCTCTTGGTTTCATCGGTGAGATTGTCGTTGGTGGTGCTCAAGTTGGCATGGGATATATCAACCGGCCAGAGTTGAACGAGAAAGTATTTTGTCCAGACGTCTTCTGCACAGAGGAGGACAAGCAACAACGTGGATGGACAAGAATGTTTCACACTGGCGACCGCGGCCGATTTCTTACCGACGGCAGCCTGGAATTTCACGGCCGAGTTGCAGGTGACAAGCAGATAAAACTTCGAGGTTACAGGATTGACCTTGGTGAAGTTGAAAATATTCTTTTTGTCGAGGCAAGTAAGGACAGAACTAGTCCTGGTATTGCGGACCTGGCCGTGGTTGCCCGATCTATTGAGGCCAACGCCGACGACTCTTTGACAGACGACCGACAACTGATTGCATTTGTTGTTCCGAAACACGAACTTGGTCAACACGAGAAAGTCAAATTCGCAGCCCAAATTAGCCAATACGCCTTACAGCACCTCAATCCGTACATGGTGCCCAACGCATATGAATTCCTCGTGGCTCTGCCTGTTACAATAGGTGGCAAAGTTGATCGACAGAAGCTTCTCTACGGCCCCGTTAAGCTTACATATCCAATGGACAGTGCTTTCAATAGCTCTGGCGTGCCTGATGAGCAGAAAGATTTCGATAACGACACCAACCCTTTGATTGATGCCGTCATTGAAGGCTTTCGCAATGTTCTTAAAGCTTCCGCGGACAAGACAATTGGCCCAGACGACAGTTTCTTTGCTCTTGGAGGGAACAGTGTTATGTTGGTACGACTGCAGGCACGCCTCAAGCGCGTCCTAAAGCGACCTATCGCTCTCAATCTCATGTTCAAAGCACCAACTCCCCATGGTATCGCTGGAATCCTCAGCGGCAAATCATCTGGTACCCGTGCAGGACTGAGTGCAGATATACGATGGGAGAAAGAATTGGGACTTGAAGAAAGCCTTGTTCCATCAACTGTGACGAGAGTCCCGGGTGCCGACATCCGATCAGTGCTTGTCACTGGGGCAGACAGCTTTGTTGGTGTACATATGATTGCAACCCTGCTGCGGGATCCAGGTATATCCTCCATATTCATTCTTGGCTCCGAGAAGATTCTTGATTTCAACAATCTGGATGCGGCCTTTACGAAGTATCAGCTCTGGCCACTTCTCCCTGATCGGTCAAATGCGGCGTCGCGAGTGATTCCCGTTCCAGGATCGCTTGCGCTAAGGCGCTTTGGGCTCACTCGCCCGCATTTCCATCGGCTTGGCGGTCGCGTGCAGGCTATTTATCACCTTGGTGGCCATGTTTCATTGCTGAAATCCTATCATGCGCTCAAACCACAAAATGTTGACTCGGTCCGCGACGTGATTGACCTGTCCCGCTGCGGTAGTGGCCAGGCCCACATTCACCATCTGTCGACGTGGTCGGTCTCGCATCTTCAAGGATGGTCTACTTCGAGGCGCAATTTCTCTGACGAGATCATTTCGGCGGAACGCAGCGCAAGTCACTTCGAGCCGGAAGCCAGCGATCGATTTGGATACTTTAAATCACGGTGGGCAGCGGAGCAGCTGATGGAGCAGGCCGCGCAGCGTGGCTTTCCCGTCACCATTTACCGCGCATCTGCTGTCACGGGAAGCATGGCTACGGGTGTGGCCGAGCCTAAAGACGATTTTATTCGTACCATGATTATGAACATGGTTGAGTATGGAGTAGTGCCCTCGTTACCGGCTCGGGGTAGTGACTTTGTTGCTGACTTCGTGCCCGTGGACTATCTAACTGATACTTTCCACGCGCTCGCAACCTCGCAGCTCACACCGCTGCCCCCTAGCTACGCCGCTGCCTTTTACCACATATGCAACCCATCACCATTGCCTATTTGCGATATCCCAGCCATCATCAGCGAGGTTTATGGCGAAATTGATCGGGTAGGCAAACATTTACCTATTGACGAGTGGCTTGAGACCGTCGCGCGGATGGATGGGTCCCTTGATGCACAGCTTCGCTGCGAGGTTTTGCGTGAGTATTTCAGATTGGGCCATAACATGTTTGCACTCGATTCTAGGGAGAGTCAGGGTGTCATTGCGAAACTTGGGGTTGATGAATGTCCGCCATTGGACGCGGCGTATCTACGCAACATGGTGAAGGGTTCCAGAGACGGTTGACTGTGGTGGCGGTGATAGGCTTGTGCAACAATAAACTCCAATCGGTAGTTTTGAGATTTCTGAGAATTATGGATACAAATTTCATTAGTCTGCTTTAGATATATAAGTGATAATACAACAGCACTGACGACCCTGATATTGTTGTTGTCCTGGTCCATGGCCGCGAGATTGCAGGCTTGCACGAGTGGGGTAACTGAGAACCCATTTTGCCCATCAACGGGCAGTCTTGCCTTGCTCCAGATTAATGAGTGGCCCCCAATTACCTCTGGGATTTGGGGTTCTCAATCATCCTGCTCAAAGCCTACGTCAAGAAGACACAGTCTAAAACCCCCCATGCGTTGTGATGCGGCATCACCGAGAGTGTGCTACCAAATTAGGACGTCCACAGAACAGCGGCGTCGCAATTTGCCGATGCCTGTTACTGGGCTTGGCGGCGCCACCAACATCCTGTAGAGTACGCCAAATCGCAGGCTTGGGGCAAATGTACAAAGTGCATTAGATAATCAAATTTATGGATTGAAGAGGCGTACTCGAAGATGAAACCGCATAAGGAGACTCTTTTGCCTTTCTCGAACCATGCACAGCGCAGCAAGTCTGCCACGTGCAGTCTCTAGCGGGGCCACCTAAATCGTCATCCAAATTGCAATTGTCAATTGTAGCATGACAAACCCGGCACTCGGACACAGAAACTGCAGTCATTGATCAGCATAACTGCATAGCTATGCTGATCGGATAATTAAAGGAGTGATGATGGCTCCCCTTTCGGCACTGTAGTTGCCCCAAAAGCTGGGCGAGGTCAGGGTACTGTGATTCTACTCACAACCAAGTAGGGAGGACACTGTCAGGCAAGGAATGACTATGGGAGACTGGTTACGCGATTCTAAAATTAGCAACAGATATGTAAGACGAGTCTCGGTTATGCATCAAGAAGTCACCAATAGTACTCGTCATACATACCCACAGACTCACCTGCCCAGTTAGGAAGCTTGCTGGGTCAGCCCCCCGCATCAGGCCGGACTATCATTTCAACGTTACCTCCGGCGGTTTAGATTGCAGGCTTCTTTACAGGGTTAGTTGCCAATGAATTATCTGTCATGCTGGATTTGCCGTCTTTTTTCCTATAAAGCAACACATATCTCATTTTATAACCCAGCGTGCTACCCGAACCGTTCAGCGCTAAGCTTTCCATCAACCACTTACACGAATTCCGCGCTCATCCTCCGCCATGAAATCTTCTACACTTGCCGTCGCCGCTATCGTACCTGGTACCTGTATTGCCGGTATCGGCCACTCTTGGTCCTTCTCAGGCTCCCCCAGCGGCGGCATGAAAGACATCACCTTTGGCTTTGACGTCTCCAGTGCCGCACACCAGCGAGGTTACTATTTTGCCAACCAGTTCAACTTCCAAAATATCAAAGAGGTCAGCTACACAGGTGTCCAACCTCAAACTGACGACAACGGACGTGCTTCTATCCGTGGCGTCTTCTCCTCGTTTCAGGGCGGCACCACGTCTAGCCACCCCAACTGCAGCAACGGTGCTGATGGCGGAGCGGGCGTGAGCTGCGCCGTGACTATCGATGTCGATGACTTCAGCGGGCGCTTTGATTGCATCGTCGAGAATGTCGGTGGGACGAAATGGCGCGGCACATTGCGCAACGCCAAGACAGGGCAAGAGGCTGTCATTGGCGAGTTTGTGCAGCCGTCCGGTGCGGGGGGCGTTACCAACAGCCAAGTCGGCTTCCTTGAATATTTTCTCGCCAATGGTAACCCTGGCTTCAAGTGTAGCGACCAGTTCAAGACGCAGGTGTCTTACTACTTCCCGACGTCTAAGACGGCGGGCGCGGGGTTGGGTGCGATCCCGAAACCGTACGAATACGGCAGCTGCGTGGGGCAGCAAGGCTTTGCAACGACGGCAGGGTCTAACTACTGGACGATTGAAACTGGATTTTGAGCAAGTCCCAGAAATCGAGTCAGCCTGGATTGTAAACTGGTGCTACGGTGCCAAGGCGGCCAGTGACAGCCATGGTGGATATCGGCGTTCCAAAGCCGACGATTCTAGCTTTCATCCATGAANTTTTTTTTTTTCTTTTATGACCAGTAACTATTGTGCGCGATATATTGTCAACCATATTATCAAGCGGGCACTAGGATAAAGAAAGTTAGAGTGGCCATTTCCTCCGTTTATCCGTTCCTTAACTAGTTGCAGATTCCATATCAGTGCTCACACAGACCCTACGCCCGCTATGTGCTTCGCAAGCGTGAGAACTGGACAAGGTTCCGAAGCCTGTGACAGCATAAATCGTCCTCCAGTCGGAAGACTGCAAAAAGTTCGGAAATTGGTAAAAGAGGAGAAGTGAATGCTTAAAATTATATTTAGGGCAGTTTTAATAAAAAAACTAAAGGCAGCAAGCCATATAATGGCAGCGAGCTTCAGGACTGAATGGCTCAACCCCTACCCTGCAGGGAACGTCTCAGCGTTCCCGGCAGATGCACCGGCACCGGAAGTCTGCTATTCCAAAGGACGCATCTCATCGGTGCCAGCAGTCAAGGGTGAGCGTCAACGCAACTCAATTAAATCATGTCTTTCTATTCCACATGCCTCTATCACCTGTCTCTGATATGTCAACGGTCGGGGTTATAAAAGTTCGCCTAGAAACCTCTATATTGTTACGTGTGTTCACACTGGACTGGTGTTAGCCGGCAGTAACGCGGCCAGCAACTCTCCGCAACCTTTCACGAACACATTGCCGCCCAGGTTCGTAGACAGCACCATGGCTAATTGAGTGACCAATCTCAGTCCCGGCCTAGCCGTTGTGACAAGGTTTCTGTTCCTCGGCTCTTTGAAAGGTCAAAAGCACCAGTGTCGGATAAATGGGGTCGCGAACCCAATGCCCGTCGCAGAATCCAATCTTTGCTGCAAATCTCCTCTTCCGGTTCGCCCTTCGCTAGCGGCGGTATCTTTTCGCCGTAATCCAGTCGACGGAGAAACACACTGTCTTCTGGGCGATTAAAATAAACGAGCGAATATCGGGTATGGCTGGCCTGTGCACCGGGCGGAGCAACGACCCGGTGAATATTCGACCGCAGTAGTCCGTTGGTAAACTTGACCAATGCATCTCCGAGGTTGATGATGGCATGTCCCGCAAGAGGCTTGACGTAGCACCACTCGCTGTCCCTCCCAGGTGGGAGGACCTGCAACCCGCCCAGGCGGTTAAAGAGTACAGTGATGCTGCCGAAGTCGGTATGTTCGCCCAGTGCCGTTTGGCGGTCATCTTTTGGTTGAGGTGGCGCCTTGATGAAACGAACTTGATCACCCCCGGGTAAATGGAGGCGGTGCATCGAGGGCAAAGTACCATCAGGAAGTTCGAGGTATTTATTGAGTATTTCCAGTAAAAGGGTGACGATTGAATGTGCTTCTGTTATGAATGACTTGAGTAGACTACGGTTTGACTCGAGCACTGTCGGTGCTGGCCAACGTTTGGAAATGTCGAAAATATCATCCTTGCTCACCTGTGCGATACCTAATGTGTCAAAAAGCTTGCTCATGTTTAGATCAATTCCAAGGCCAGACTCACATTATAAAACTCATTTCGATCAAGAGTGCCAGTTTGATCTATTGCCGTTCCACCCATTTTCTTGTAGCCAAAGTATGTGTTCAGATGCTCAAAGTCATATTTTTTCTTTTCCTCCAGTGGTAAACTGAGCAGCGACTGCCCGACATTGAACAGTTCGTTCGACTGCGCAAGAATGGTGTCCCCTGGCCCTCGAAGGTCCAGGTAGAAGAACCCAAGAGTCTCACATGCCTGTGTAAATCGTTGGATCTCCTTCACATCGTGTTCCAGGAGTTTGGCGAGAGAAATCTGCAACAATGGAGCGGTCTGAATATCCTCCGGGAAAGGAGCGTCGTGTTCAACAGACAACGCATGTTTAGAATCGGTCTCCATATTGCTGATCGATCACGCAACCTTTTCAACGTGCATAAAGAACATTTCTACAATGAAATTGCAAAAACGTAAGAGCCAAGATTGTCACTAGTGTCTGGATTAATGTGTGGCACGCGGCTTCACGGCAACCCCGCTTCAGCTCCATACTGCCGAGGTTCAGAAATGTTTAGCTTCGTTCCGCAGTCCGGCTTGGGCTGCGAACGCGCGAGTTACCCGAAAGCCTGCTATATATTCATATCCCAAAAAACTGACCCATGAATGCGTATTAATTGTCTGATGCGCAGCGACCTATGACAGTGTCTGCACACGCGCCATTACTCACGGAGGGGCAGCCGCGGTTTGGCCGCTGGGCGGGTAGGGGTGCGACCAGAAAAAGAATAAAATAGGCGAGTAATTGAGCCATATATAGAACTGCCGCTAGTACGACTAATGTAGGGGTAGCGTCGAGGATTTGTACTTCAAACTATGAGGCTTGTACTTCGACTCCGCCACTGTTTGTCATACGCGTAGTGATGAATCGGTAAACGCCGCTGCGTGGAACAATGTGCGCATGTAATTTAACTGCAAATGTGCTAGCCTGTCGCTTTTTAGCCCTTTACACACCACACCAGGCTGGGCAACGAATTGCAAAACGCTGATATGCTATCATCACGTGTGTGTCAAATGAGATTATGCTGGTTCATCCTCTACATTATCATCGTCGACCACGGACAGGTGCTATCTGATGTTACCACAGTATAGTGAATGGTTGTGGCTACTGCCATGCACAGGGTTTGGAATTCTAGTTTCTCCAGCATCGGTTCGCCGAGAATGGCGTTCAGTGGGACATCGAATGACACGCGTCGCTTAGTAGTAACTATTTAATCTCGCTTAGCCTCGAATTCCTTCTTTCTGTCAATGCCTTGAAGCACTTGATAATAATGAAAACCCACTAAGGACACGAAATCAGGGGTATCCGTTGTTAATGCCAACGCATGTCGATATATGCCATAGCCCCCTGAGTCGCTAGACTACCCTCGAAAGCTGCCTCTGTCACACTGGAGATGGTTGCCGAATGCAATGTTTATCTGATGAATGAAGTTATGAGATGGATCTTGTACCGTACTAACCGCAGACTTGTGATATCGTGAATAGTTACTATTCAGATTAAAACATACTCAGAGCTTATCAAGGTACTGCAAGTGGTTAGTTACCTTCGTCTTTCGATTCTGTGGAGGCACACAAACATTATTTATGTCAATTTCAGTTGGTAACCCTTTCTCCTTGCGTATGTCGATCAAGAGCCTGCCCGCCTCGGAAGTCTGATCCAAGGGATCACCATTCCCCACTGCCTGCCAACCAGCCTGCACAAACTCAATGGAAACATCCTGAAACAACTCTGGGTCCTGCTGAACACACGCCTCTAGATTCAGTCGAGCCTTGAGTGACATGTAAGCGTGAACAATAGCGGTATTCCAAATCTTGCTTATCAGATGTTCACTCCCAGACGAGGCATCAATGCTAACACCTGGCAGTCGGCTGATGACGTCGCGAATCTTGGAAGCCTGTTGTGTTGGCATTTGCACTTGGACGAGATACTGTTCTTCCACTAGTCTTGGTGTGGCCAACAGCATAGATGCGAACGTCACTCTTCTCGCCGTCGACATAATTTGGCCCCCGCCGCGATGGATAGCATCGCTAAACATCATCACGTCTTCTATATTGAGCCGCACGCCGCGCAAGCGCTCGCCTGCTAGCGGGCCCTCGGCCACCGCCCACTGGAATCCTGTCACGAAGGAGTCTCGCATCTCGAATAAATATTGAACGGCCTTTGTAGCGTCAACGATAAGATTGGGACCGGTGTTATCAGGACCAAATGACCATATCTTCTGCGCAGTTTTCTCATCCCAGGAATAGTCCGCGTGTAGCATCGCTGCTCTTGATTTGTATTGTTGGAGAGGCGAAATTACACCTGCTTCGATTGCGGACACAAGATCCTCATCTAGCGGCTCCGCTGAGGCGTAAAACCGATTAAATCTGTTCGGACTCTTAGAGAGCGCTGTTTGACTGGATTTGGCAGTAACAGTTTCACGATAGATTGGGAGTGGCCCGTCGATGATCAATGGATCTTTCGCGAAGCTTCGTAAGATTTTCAGGCAAGCCTCAACGTGGCTCATGTCAATCCCGAAGATGAAATTTTCACCAGAGAATGTCGATTCAGACTCAAACTGCAGATCCGTTTTGCACAAGAAATCCATGCCCGCCACCAGACTCGGAAGCATTTCTGGGGCCGTGACTTTGACGCTGTACTTTGTGGCCGGTCGAGTGTAATACATGTCCAAAAATCTGGGCGTGCGTGGACTCGTACAAATGGTTCCTGGTCCCTGCATAAACTCATGGAGACCAGTGAGGAGGACCAAATCGCCGACTGCGGCTTGAACAACTGGCCTGATGATGTTGGTCCGCCCAGCAGCTATTGCGAAGATGCCGTCAATCGGTCTTGCTCCATAGTGACGCCCTGTTCCAAGAATATGGACATCCGCTCCAGAGGCAAGTTCGCCCGCAAACACTCGGCCAAGCAAATATACTTTCTCTTTTGACGATTTTGCTGGAATGAAGTGAGTGGCGTAAATCAACAGTGGCGCCACGCGCTCGCATTGCACCATTCCTACAGTAGGTTCGTCCCCTGAGGGGCCGCTGTACAGACAAGCTGTTCGGTACTTCTGAGCGTCGAGTGGAGAGGGCATTTCAGGTATCACACTCCTGAGGGCAATTCCAATTGGTAAATACGCCTGCATTATGGCATTGAAGAGCTCTCGACCACGCTTGCGCTCATCCTCTGCTGACAGTTTGACCTTGAGTCTACTGAGGAGAGATGCGAGAGGTTTCGGGTTGTCTGGAAAAGCGATTACTGCAGAACGGATTTCAAACATCGGTGCCAAGATGAACTGGTTGAACGCACGATTTCCCCACTCGGTGCTTTCCTCAACCATCGGCATCCACTTCTTGCCCGAAGTCTCGAAGCTGAAATCGCCCTATTTGTACACACCTGTTAGACTGGCCCAACTGCTATTCATGACCAAGCCGGTAACGAATACAGATACAGATATGGATATGACAGACAGTGCTGTGGAAAGTACGTACCCATAAATGCTTTTGAAGCTCAGCTGCATCGACATCTAGTTCAGGAGGGTGCAGCTTTGCAAATTCAGCGAGGGAGAACCCCCACTTCGCCGCAGTACTGCCGAACAGTACCGTATTTTGTCGAGGATCGAGTTCAAGTTCAACCTTCGAGGGTCGCCCACGACAATGCTTGATAACGGCGTTCACTGCATGGATGGTTCGCTTAAAGGCCTGGTACAAGTCCTCTAACTCCATGTCGCCAGAGTGTCGGAAAAGGATCTCGTCAAGCCTGTCTAGGAACACAACTGGCTTGCATGCTTCTCGCACTGCAAGTTGAACGGTGCTTGGAAGCAGGGGAGACGTGTGCTCGTCTACCCCTAGGACCATGAGGATTGAGTCGGTCACGCGAATGGCCGCCGCTGCATTGCGGGATGGCTGGCGGTCGAGGCAGGTGATGAGATTGACCTTGAGAGATGTCATTTCGGAATGCCACACTTTCTTAGCGCGCTCCCCTATGGCATGATCGCCCTCCAATGACGATAGAAAGATGGAGCTGAGTGAATTCCCGCGAGAGCCAATTTCTAGCTCAAGAGAGACGGCTTCCACTAAAGAACATCTTGCAAATGTAGCACTAAACGTATCGTGTGTTTCATTATGAGCGCTTTGATGTGCACCAACGTCAGTCCTGTCAGCCAGCTCGCAGATCTGGTCTCGCAACCCCTCTGCCGTTTTTTGCCCTCGGTGCCTAGAGAGACTGATAATAGAGACGTTGCGAATCTGGGCTGAATCAGGTGACTGGGCTGTCATTTTCAATTGTAAAAGCTTGGTCGTGGCTTGAGTCGTTATAAGTATTAGCTTGGAATCATCTCTCCCTGCCTGCTCTAGACACTGCACGCTAGGTTGTAGGCAGGACGACGAGGAGGGTCAATGCATGGAGTGGCTCAGCGACAAACGCCAATTCTGTATGGACATGTGACGGCCAATCAATTTTCCGCCGAAGTCTCGTTCGTCGCCTGCTAGTAGCCGCCCTCTTTACTCCGCCACGTCACGCCTCTATACATACGCCGAGTTGCCTCTTATTNAAAAAAATAAAAATAATAATAATAAAGCTAAATATATCTTTTAATTAAATAATAAAAGAAAAGTTATTTAATTGTAAAATATTTATTAAGCCTTAAAATATGTATTTCTTTATTATTAGTTAGTTATCTTCTTTTAAGGTTTACTAGTACTAATAGGGTCGGCCTTATCGGCTGCCATTGCTGGATCTTTTTGGTCTCTGTGACGAGTGGTTACCTAGCGCTACTATGTTGTTATAATATTATTTCTAATATACCTCTATTTCTAACTAGGTTAGTAGTTAATAGGATTATAATTATATAGGCACTACTATTATTAGATATATAGATAATAGTAATAAATTCGTTAATTCTAGTCTCTCTATACTAGCTTGCGAATCTATATAAAGGCGGTGGAATGCGCGTGACTGCCGTGAGTATTGGCAGCGTATATATAACAGCCACGCTACGTGCAACTAGCTTCGCCAGTTAGACGATTTAGTGTGCAGTCGTTAAGGTTGTTTGTGCACCGGCTATTTTTCTGCCGTGAAATATTAGTATGGTTCTAGTTCAGAACAAATGTCATCTTTACTCACTGGGCAGCTTATAAATGTATCTGTAGGATTGCCGTTTAAGTCCAGTGCATGACAGCTTCCGGTATTAAATCTACCACCAAAGAAACATTTTCCGGACTCAGCAATTACTGCAGGCGCCGCAAGAATTATTGCAGTAACGCTGATGAGACTGACGCGCATCTTGGATTCGGTGAACAAAAACGGTCGTACGGAATGGATGTCGTGGGGGTTGTTAAATGATGCTGAAGAGGTATATATATCTGTTTTAGATATTTCACGGCGTGTCTAATCAATCTTAATATCTGTTGTTGCAGATTCATAATTGACGGAACAATTCTAGTTCTTACGTCAGCCTCACATTCGTGGTAAGTCCACCAGGCTAAAACACAATTCGTCTCCTCAGCAGCTATGTGCGTTAGGCACCGCGTGTATACACTCCAATCCCCAACTGCACTACCGGCCGCCATACAGGGTAAGATTTGCGTCGGTCCACCTTCGGTTTCCCGGATAGCCTATTCGTGAGCAGCGTGTTACTACGTACGACCCACTGTACTAGTACCGAGTGCGCCAGCGCAGAAGCCAGACAAGCCCAGACTGTCTAGCCGAGCGCAGCTTTTTTGTTTCTTTTTGTGTATACGTATGACTAGCCAGGGCTACGGCTGGGTCCCAGCCGCAGGGTGATAGCGTAGTGCACAAAGCTTGTCTTGCGTGGAGAAGAGGGAACATCGGATGTACCACCCTTGGCAGCCTGTAGCTGGGCTATGTTGGGCACTACACGACCGCATCTCCCAATAGGCTACTGATTATTCACGACCACAGCGGATACGAGCTTACAAATGATAGCGGTCAAGCTCGAGTGCGCAGTGTATTATTGAAGACGAACGAGCACTGCCTTGGGTTTGCGCAAGAAACTATTCAACGATTGCCCCAACGGATTTCCCATTGATGTCTGTCTTGCCGCAAATTACAGGTCTCAAGAACCCAGGCCACATTACCAAGCACGAGTCAGCAATGCGTTTGGCGCATTGATCGATGGACAGGAACATATTTGGGATGGGGCAAATTGCTAACGCGGCGCGATTTTACGCTACGTACAGGCAACGGGAGTGACACTTTACAGTTTACCAAAAGAAAAAGGGGTTATGCTACCAGAGGCCAGCCAGAGATAGTGTCAAGAAGCTTATTTTGCGCCGCCATGACTACTTGGGCTTGTACTTCCATTTCGCGGGTGATGTGCTTCAGGTGCCAAGTACCTCCTTGAAGATCATAGTACGGCAGTCTAAGCAAAGCTAACGATCCGCATTCACCAGCGAGTTTCCGTCGTCCCCTTTCTAATGTGCTGTGACACCTTGTCCATGTGGGCACCCAAATTATCCCACCCTTGACCTAAATTTAGGGTTCCAGCGATGATGGCCCGCACCCCACCATGCTCCAGTGGCTGGCGACCCCAGCTTTTCGCTGACTTCAGCCCAGCGCGGTGTGAACGGGGCCGACGCGGACGTAGCTTGGCGTTGCTGTCCGGTCTCGGAAATACCAAACTCGCAGCTTCACCAACCCGTTCCCAACATCAGCTACGCATCAACTACCTCCCCTTCCACGCCACCGCATAGTATTTCAGACGATGGTCGAGCAACGGCGACCCAACAAACGCGTCTCGCTTGCCTGTGCGCAATGTCGGGCAAAGCACATGCGGTGCGATGCGACCAAACCTACCTGTTCGCGTTGTTTGCGGGACCAACAGGACTGCAACTACCTGACTTCAAAGCGCGGCGGCCTAACCCGAGCCTCGTTGGCTGCACTTAGAGCCCGAAAAAATGCCGTACCCGAGAATCCTGACGGCCGAGGCACTATGGCCGACCTGGAAGGCACGTACCTTGGCGCTGAGTCTGCGTACTCTACCGAGTCTACGTCGCCGTCGCATAACAGCGGCACCTTGGTTACCACAATGCTATCCACCGAGGTGCATTTCCAACCGACCGTGGTAGTGGAGGAGGAGGAGGAGGATGATGATGTCTTTGTCCGCGTGTACTTCAAATGTTTCCACCGTTACCATCCCTGCATTCTGCCTGCCAGTCGACTCCGGCGGTACTTCAACAATCCATCGTTTCATCAGCAGCTGCTGCCTACAATGGCCGTGGTTCGCCTTATTGGCTCCATATACGCTCGATCCAGCCGCTCAGAGGTGTTGCTGGAGGAGGCAGAGAGCGCTATAGCCAAAGGGCTAGAGGGCACTCCACGCAGCCCCTTCCTTGCCCAAGCTTTACTATTGTATTCGGTATCGACGTACTGGTCGCATGATGATGCCAAGTCCCGCCAGTACATGGACTTGGCCTTGGATACAGCCCTGCAAATTGGCATGAACTACCGCAGTTTCGCAATTGATAATGCGCCAGATGACACTGTGCTTCAGGAATGTTTTCGAAGGACTTGGTGGCAGATCTATGTCATCGATGCGGCCTACGCCTCCATAAAGCGCTCGGCCTCATTTAGGGCTGCCGGTGTCATAAGCGACGTCGACTTGCCATGTGGCGAGGATGATTACGACCGCGGGGTAAGACGACTAGGTTGTGGGATTGTGTATGCTAGGCCAGCGCTAATCACCAAGCTAATGCCACAGATAATACCGAAGCCATCGACAATGGCAGAATTTGATTGCCGTGAATTTGAGGAGAACGAAAAGGTATATTCCTCCTTTGCCTATCTCATTGGCATTATCCGAGCCTTGACCCATGCTGCCACTGTCGGTACTTGGCAAAGCGACAGGAGCCCAACACAGGAAACGGTTTCCGCAATCGATGCAGTAGTCGATGGGTGGTTCCTTTTGTTGCCAGAGTCGAAGCAAATAATGGATAGCAGTGACGAAATTGACGAGCTGTTGTATTTCGCAACAATGTGGATACACGCGTAAGAATATACCGGCTCCCGATTCGGTCTTAGCTCCCACTAACGGCACACAGGACGATAATTTGCTATCATAGGGCATTATCCGATATTGTCCTAAATCCCTTAGAGACTCTTTCGAGCTGTGTTGGCCCAGCTCCAAAGTGCAACCTGCCAGATCAACAAAGGCGAATTCATACTACGAGATGCCTCTCATCGATCCACCGGCAGGTAAGCCTGCTCACCTTGCCGAAGCAGCCATTCTGCCACAGTCCCTTTGTTATTTGCATGGTTGTGGTTGGAACTCTGCCATACTTGTCCGCCTGCGCTGGCCTGCTGGAAGGCAGCGAACTTGGGCTTGCACGCCATCACATTCGTCTAATCATAGGGTGTCTCAAGGCTATGGGTGACGTATGGAAAAAGGGGGAAAGCCGGACTCGCGAGCTCCAGATGATCGGTAGGGAGATCTTGTTCGGTGCGAGCCCACGAACCCAAGGGGAAGAGGTTACGGCCACCTCTGTTGCTGCCGCGGACAGCATTTGCCCATCATACACCATCCCTGAGCCAGTATTTAACGTGGAAATGTTTCCCACATCGACAGACAGAAGCGAAGGCACCGAGTTGTGGCCAATAATAAATCCAGAACTGCATATAAGCACATGGATTACGAACAGCTTTGGAAAAGAGTCTTTCTAAGGAAGCGCTTAGATTAATGCTCAAAGTAGCCATGATATTGGCCATGAATTGCGTACCCGGAGTATGCATATCACGAGTCAAGAAGGCATCACATGCGAGAAGCCAGCTTTTAGCAGCGAGGAACTACCTAGTAAGGCACTTGGGAGCGCTTTTCCCTCCCCAGTGATCAATACAAGTCATTGTTGAGAGCTATCTGCTCTTCACTAGCGACCCCCCTACTATGTATCCCATCACCTTCTTCGTGCTAGCCGCATTCCTTGACAATGCAGCAGCGACGACATAACCGTCCTCTAGCACTACTTTGGCAAAGGGTTTGGTGGCACAAGCATATCCAAGTATGAATATAATCCACAAGCGCACGTGCCGTCTTACCTCACACCAAAATCGTGCACAGCATAGTCATCTGAATCATTAAAATATATTTTAGAGCAATAGCTTTAACATTCAATTTTCACGAGTTCAGGTGTGACTGCCTTTACCGCCGTAGGTGCTGCGTTGCCTACAACGCTATTTTACTTTTTACGCCCCCTTCACATTTACACTTTATCCTCGAAAGTTTTTCCTATCAACAGGCTGTCACAGGCAAACTACAGTATTGCCAAGTTCTAGGGCTGCACTTTGTCCACCTGTAATCAGACTTTTGGTGCGATAATTGTCCGGCCAAGAAAAGTAGGACACAAAGCTCATCTACCATAAAACCCTGTATGAACTTTATGCCATTTGACTCAAGCTCTTGGCAATACCTACTATATAACTCCGTCAAAGGTTTAGCCTTTCATACTTTAATGTTTTCCTTCTGTGCATGAGCCTTGATTGGTCTTTAATGTGTCTCGAAATCCCAGGGAGCTCAAGTCCAACAGAGCAGCCAGGAGAAGGTGCCTCAACTTCACATCCACCGTAGATCTCACACGCTCTGAATTGAAATGGATGGCTTCAGCAGGTCTACAACCACTCTTGCTATTCTTAATACTTAGTATTCCAAATTTAGCCAATCGATAGCTCACGTGGCCAACCAGGATTAAGGTTTGACATAGACTAATAATACATACGATTGCGATTCGTATTCTTACTAAAGTATTACAGCCATTCCAAATCAACTTAGTTTATATTCTATGTAGCCTAGTTTTCCAGTAATACGCTTTTCTTATTACATGACAGATAGCCCTGTGTTATAAAACCGGACTTTAGGATGATCTCGGCTCTTGTAGGACCGCCGTGACTCGCTTCCTACCCTACAGCAAGATGCGGCATCTTGCGCGATCGGCTGACTGCATGCCCTTTGAATGAAACAACGCACAAGGTCTGTCATGAAACACTGTTTGGACATGCAGGTTATGACCATGTGGATCTTTTTAAGAGTGGCAGGAGCGGAGTTTGTAGAGGGACTACCGCATTTACCCAAGCACTGCTATGGTATAACACAGTAAATTACTCGATTGTTGTTTCATAGGAGTTTTGGTAGTCTGCTCGTATTTCGGTATATGCCACCCCAAGAGCAGACGAAGCCGTGGCCCATGAGACATGGCTTGTCTAATCGAGTGTACCGGCGCCGATATCCTAAATTGGCAATGACTTCCCTTTTGGAGGGAAGACTAGAAATACGATACAGGGCCCGATTTGAGACATGATTACTGGCTCTTCTGTAGATGAGGATGGATAATCTCAGAGTTAAAAGTCAAGCCATTAATTCGGCGGTAGTTGAGCAGCAAGCTTCGAGGGTTGCAAGCGGTAGATGCACTAGTTAGTCAATCAATTGCTCTCAAATCAAAAAATTTAAGCACTCTCGGATTCTGTACTATCGAAATGTGCTCTTTCTACACCTTTCTGCTAACCGTGCCCCTAGGCGGTTCCGCCGCCCTTGGAGTATGATGCACACCGCGATGCTTGTCCTGCGCTATTATCTCGTTGATCTGTTTGCCGTGCCTTCGTCTACAGGCTTTGCAATGTTGCCATTTTCGAAATCAAGTCTGCGGCAACGTCTCTGCCAGGCGTCTTCCTCGCTTCGTCGCTGAACATCTTAGCTCTGCTCCTCATCGCTAGACTTTCAGGCCCACCATCCGCCACTCTCATTATTGCCTTGTGCAGGCAGTCGCTGTCAAATCGTGGGCTCGTATCGCGGCAAGCCCATACACCGACTCCAATCTGTTCTGTAAGTTGAGCAAAGTTGAACAAGTCCACCCACATGGGTAGGACCACCGTTGGAACACCGGCTCTGTTGAAGTGTTGTTAGAAACTGTTGTATAGCAGGACAAGAAACAAGAAAATGCAATGAGGAAAATGAAAGGTGAAAAGTTACAAGTACGTACTCAAGCGCTTCATGATAGCCATTGGCGCCACCATGAGTAACAAAGGCAGAAATGAAACCCGACTGAAGCAGTGCTGGGGGGTCCACGGTTAACCATGTGGAAACGCGAACTCTTCCGGTGTCGACGAGAGGCTTGACGGCCTGTTGCCAGTCAAACACGGTCTCAACATGTGGCGAAATGGAATACTTCCACAATATCTGATAGTCGGAAGTGTCGAGTAATTTCCCAATGGTTGCAATCATGCCTTCCGTTTGTCCTATGCCCCACCGAAAAGCACTGCCTAAATTTACTAGTATCGTTGGCTTAGGTCGGAGCCACTGCACCAGTTCTGGGTCGATTGATTCTGCCGAGGCTGGCGATAAAACTATAGGCCCCGTACAAGTCACATTTTGGGGAACAACATCCACGGGTACCGATGCGGCAGGCATGGTCTGCGTGAGCCATGGAACATCTGGACGATGCAAGCCGTAAAAGTTGACAGGGTCGATGACGCCATTCTCAGCGAGGAATTTTCGTATGGGTTTGAGATTGTTTAGTGTCAGGATTGTGTAAATGATCTTGGCATTCAGGTAAATATTCATGGGGATTTGATACCACGGTACCGGGTAACTGAAACCAGAACCGAGCCTGTATAGTTGGCATTAGCACATGCAGCGCTGTTATTTCGTTGCATTGTAACACTTCAGAAGGCTTAAAACTTACGCCGGGTATTTCCAGAGCATTTTCCCGTACGGTTGGACATCGGGAAAATTATCAATGAGCGTATTTGGGGTTATGAAGGCATGCAGTCTGTTCTTGCCTCGTGTCGCCTCGATTCCTGGATTGAAGACTGTATCAAGAACGACAACCGCCGGGTCTACCTCATCAATGATTGCACTTAGCTCATCATGGATAGCAAGATGTTCCTCTGGTGACCAGGGGGCAAAGGATGCCGCTGCAATCTTTACCAGCTGCTTCAGGCCCTTCAGCCCTGGCGGAGCAACAACACTCATCTGTCCATCAGGCTGGTACAGGTTATCAATTGATTCCACAAGTGCGCGGACATAGGAGCGCCCCTTCAAAATGCTGTGAAAAGTGATATCTTGTGCTTGTGGTTGTCGTTTTTTAGCGAGAGCCGACAGCCGCGAGACCTTCTCGGCGATGTCAGTAAACGAGGCAAAATGTAACTGAATGCCTGGGTAGCGCTCAAGTAGACTCTGGGACGTCGCTAGGTGGACGTTGGAGAAGCCGTGATGCTCTGCAACGATAAAAAGTGCAGTGTTGTTTTGACCTCGGATGTATTCGCGGTGTTGGGGCGGCGGTGCCTGGCGTAGAAAGAGGGTGGCGAAAACTGCCACCGCGATGACGCCGATGATTGATTGCCGTCCAATCATGCTGTCACTTAGATAACCCTACTCTCACTGTAATGTAGGATGCTTGAGAAATTTCAGATTGTGAAGGACAAGACTATGTGTGTACTAACGTTGGTCCTCGAGTGAAGGTGGCACTGGTCATATAGGCCGCTGCGCGCGAGCTCTTTAGCCCGCGTACCGCGATCGTTTAGAAACGTTCGGCACAGCCTGCAAAAATGACTGGGGTGTTTGTGCGCCCCTGCCGTTCCGCTTCAAGCTCATTATCATGTTGGCGTATCTTGATAGGCTATTCGGCTTCTCGCCTGCTCCCCAATTTAGACGTGGCGGCCGTGGCTGCGTACTTGGCCGCGCCAGAGGCGCGCCACGGATAGGTGGTCTGTGGTGGGAGTGTGGATCACAGTTGTGGAACGACACTGAGAGGAGAGAGGAAATACAAAAATCTGAACATGTCGTGGCTAATAAATCGATTGTTTCCAAAATAGGTCGGAGCTACTCCAGTCTATAAACCCATCATGTGGGTGATTACGAGCAGCAATAGCCCACGCAGCCTAACCCATTCAAGAAAGGCAACAGCAACGCGGCCAAGAGACTGATCCATCTCGTCTACGAGGACGCAAACTGCCCGCGCAGGTATTCTGGCCCGAAAAAAAGGGGCAAGCTAACTCACTGATATCTTCTTGTAGAGTGCAGCATGGAGGAAGTGGTTGTTAACAAAAGATGTGAGGAGTTTGTTCTAAAGAAAGCTATCAACACAAGATTAAGACGCGGCATTAAACTAGGCCCCACAAGACCCTCCACATCCATTACCCAGAAGCAGGTTCAGGCCTCAGCTATATGGACCCCTATTATCTATAGTATACCATCTTGGGTATTTAGCATTTTCTCGTCTAGTCCTTTCTAGCTCCAGTCGCAAAGTAGCGGTGCCACAACCTCGTCAACAGCAGCCTCAGGAGATGAGCAGCGTCCGCCAAGGTCATCGGCGGATCTTGCGTCTTTGGCTGCGCAGCCGCGAGTGCCTTCTCTCTCTCCGCAATAGGTGGATAGATAAGAATTGTGTTGATATATTGCTTGACGGCCTTGCCGAGTGACCCGCTGAGGATAACCTTGCGATCCCATCCGTCGGTCAGAACCGCGCCGCGCGCGCCTAGGTCCAGACAAGTGCCGTAAGCGGCTTGACTGTACGGCGAGGTTGGAAGATGGAGCAAATCTGCCGCTGCGTTGTTTCCGGCTGTACGGCCGAGGTACATCGCGTGCTGGCACGACATCATAGTAGAGTGTCCCTTGTCGTCAGTCACCGCACAAGCAGCGTCGCCGGCGACAAAGACATCACAGGCTGATGGTGCACGCAGGTCCGCTTTAACGTGCAGCCGACCAAACCGGTCCTTTTCGCCCTCGATTTGTGACGTTAATGGTGTTGCTGCCATACCCGCTGTCCATATTGCCGTCCGGGTTTCGATGCGCTCACCCGTCGAAGTGATGACTCCGCAAGCGTCTATAGAGGCAATAGACGTTCCAAGTTTTACTTCTATACCGGAATCTTTTAAAGCTTTTGCGATCACAGGCCGCGGCCCCGGTCCGAGAGAACACCCGACAGCTGAGCCGCTATCAACCAAAATGACGCGCGCGTTGTTGTCGCCGAGAAGACACGGTACGCGTTCCGCCAGGTCCGTAGCAACCTCGATGCCGGTGAATCCTCCGCCGCACACAACCACGGTGTTGCGGGCCACGTCGCCAGGCTGCGACGCGAGACTATGGAAGTGGCTGTCGAGTTGCACTGCATCGTCGAGCTGATCGACGCTGAATGCAAACGTGTCGAGCCCAGGAATATCAGGGCGCACCAGTCGACTCCCTGCTGCTAGCACAAGCTTGTCGTAGGGCTGGGTAAACCGAACACCCGCATGATTCACTAGCTCTACCTCACGCCGCTTAGTACTGATAAGATCCACGGCGCCCTTGATGAATTGCACGCCAGTGACGCGGAAAAGTTCACCCAATGGAGCTGTCATCATTTCGGGGTTAGCCTCGTAGAGTCGGGGCCGCAAGACGAGTCTCTCCTCTGGTGATATTACAATCACCTCAATATCAACCATCTTCGTCACTGGATCCGTATCGCTCAAAGTGATTAACCTCCTTGCAGCAAGAGCACTCCACATGCCGGCAAAACCGGCGCCGATAATAACGATTCTTTGCGGCATGGTCGATGACAGATCAGAAATTCGCAGATCAGAAATTTGTAAGAAGGTTAACTTGTTCTCTTAAAATCAAAGCATCAGTAGAGGGGGGGGGGGGGGGGGTTCTAGGCAGGTTGTAGTGCTCTTGTTAGGGGTGCATAGCTCGGACCTTATATCACATTATCGTTGGCTAAGAATACCGAATGACATTCCGATGTCCCGATAGCCTATTCGGGGATTGTGGGTAGAGGCTGGGTGTATAGTTTATTAGCCTAGCTAATCGGCGGGACCTCCTGTGGTTCCAGCACCCCCACACCAGAATGGACGCCTGAAAAGACTCTCACTATTGTCCTTAGTTACCAACAGAGGGACGGACGCTTGATCCGCCTTTGCCGGCACATGATATATAACCAATGTAGATAATGAATAAGACAATACTTTTCCTTTTTAATGATCGATGCTATACCCACTGCTTGTAGGAACAACGATTCTTCGATACAAGTATAGCACTGACCCGCCCTAGTTGCTGCTAAGTATAGCAGGTGCTTACACTCGCAACCGTGGTGCGCCTTGTGTGATATTCTGTCTTGGTCTGGTATATTATGATTGCTTCGTTATCCGCGCCTCGGGAAAGAGAAGAAGATGAGATATGCCAAATCGAAACCAGACCACCTCGCGGTGACTCGTATCAGCCGAGACCAAAAGTGCCACCAGTGGAGTTTATAGTGGCCTCGCCGTTGTATTACGGCGGGCGATGGATAAAAATCACATTTAAAAATCCACCCTTTATTGGTATATTCTGCTTTCTTAATATATAGTGTGATACTAGAGGGGAAAGCGCGACTGATTTAGATACCTAGCGATACTCCGCGTTGCATCAATTCTAGCAAACGCTATCACCTCTTTAGAATGCCCTACATTAAACGTATTAAGGCACGCGGAGCCGCACCGCTTGTGGCGCACACAGGTTTGCCAGCCACTAACATTGCTTCGTCATTATGGTGACAATATCCCCAGCGATCTCATTGGGCTGTGCGCTAGAGATCGCATAGGTCGATTCTAGACATCCTATTTGCTCTCAGTTTAACTGTAAACAAACTTTAAACACCTATACACTATTAAAGTATTCTGATCCTGATCTGGCAACACTTCCTAGCGCTATCTTATGCTCTGCCACACGTAGAAGTACTATTTAACCATAAAAACTAGGTATTGGCCTTGATTTTTCTCTCAACAAGCTTATAAAGCATATAGAGCATCTTTGTTGTCCTCTTCACCATCATGCCTCTGAGGTTTAGTGCGGTTCTGCAACTGATCGATAAGTGGCTTTAGCAGCTCTAGGTAACTCACATCCCCATGGGGGACCTGGTAGTTGAAGTCTGCTATCATGATGAATCTCAGACTCATCTTGATCTCTTCTCTCGGTCATCTTAGTGGCGTGTGTTCTTCTTTCATCTGGTGAGACTTTGTCCCACGAGAGAAAAGCTCCCAACGTGATGCTGGCGAGGCATAAACTGACGACGAATGACACCTATCTAGCAAGCGGAATGAGGCGCTTGATGATCGAATACTCTTCGTTCCCTACACGTACCGTGCATTTGAGTGGAACGCAGGCCTCAACCATACTACGGTACATATAATGACATTTAATCCTAAGCGGCTTTGACATATTTTGCTTTTGGGCGCCATCTGACCCCACCTGCCGAAATCACTGCATAATTGTCCTTGTGCCTGTCAATTTCTCCCATGACAGCGCGACGAAGGTGTCGGTTGCGTTTTTTGCATTGCTTGCGCGCTACTCGCGCATTCAACAGCAGTCGTAGAAAGCAGATCAAGTTACGCCATCTGCGCCGCCATCACCTCTGGCTGGGCGCCAGCAGCCTGCCACTTGCCTGGGTGCAGGGACCATACCCACGAAGAGTCTCGCGCTACAAGTGCTCTTCACGATGTGGGTCGTTGTGGGTCGTAGTGGCAGCAGCAGTACCAGCTCGGGCAAGCATACCGCTACGTTGAATCCCGCCGAGAACATGCCACTGTTCAGCTCGCACCACTGCTGAGCTGGCCTACCTATGAACCAGCCACCCAGTACAGACATTGTGTGCACTTGCTTGAGCAATACCGAGTGCTGTGCCTGTGTTAAGGTCCACCAACAACTTGAACCGACAAGTGCTCGCATTGCCTCGGTGACTAGCAAATGGCTAGCTTCTGGTGGACCACTTCATGTTGGAATTGATAACTGGCTTGTCCCGTCATGTAATGCGATGAAAGCACCCGCCGGTCGGCTGGCTTCATGTCGGAAAGCCAAGGATCAACTACAGGGTGGCATGTCCACATCGAAGCTCAGCCTGTAGGAATATAAATTACTTAAATTTTAATACCAAGTACTGTATAAGTAAAAATTTTATACAGATCTGTATCTTACGCTTCCAGTTTCAATTTATATAATCCGTAATATATATGTAAAACCAAGTTCTGCGTATGTTAAAATGATATTCCCATAGGTCTTTACGGGATTATACTTACTAGGAGCCATAACGGACATATTGCAACCGCAAGACGTAGTTTCCAAGCCAGCGTACCTTGCCATACCTCCGATGTTGGGAACCTTTTCGTTGCAAGGAGCTTTTCTGCGATGCTGCCAGCGTACTTTCCAGCAGCCATGCCGCTTGCATTACCGTGCAGTTTTATTTTCTCCATCTGTTCTTGGACTGGGATATATAAGCTATTGCTCGGCGGATAAAATCCATGCCGTAAAATATCGCTTTGTACGAAGCCGGTGACGACTTCGACAACGCTAATATTGAGTGGTTTGACTTCCTACAATCAAACATATGCACAAGCTATTAGTAAATGACAAATGTAAATGAACATTGGAGAGCAATCATATTGCATCTAACCACGGAAACAGGTGTCACTTACCAAGCGTAGAGTTTTCGTATATTGGCTCAGGGCGGCTTTGGAAGCATTGTATGCACTCTGCCATACCACTGGTATGTCGCGGGTGACGCTGCCTATCTGCACAATAGCTCTATTTCTGTGCTCTCCTCTGCGCAGCATGGGCAGAAAGGCACTGCAGAGTCGCATGACCGAAAATACATTGACGGAGAACACCTTGTGGACTTCCTCCATGTCGAGGTCCATTGCCAAGGCTGAATAGTGGAGTCCTGCGTTGTTTATCAGGAAATCAATTTTTCCTCCCGTGAGTTCTTGCACTGCAGTGTGCAGGTGGTTGATATCCTCAGGACGGTCGAGGTCAAGCGAGAGGGCCGTGATATTGGCGTGCTCGGCGCAGAGGTCTTGGAGTTGGGAGGCCTGTCTTGCCGTCGCTAGCACATGGGCACCCCTGAATGCGAATGCTGACGCTAGAGATTTTCCAATGCCGCTTCGACAGCCGGTGATCATTACGATTGGGCCTTGGACCTTTGGTTCCATGGTGCGTCGTATGGTTAAGTCAAACATTTGTGTGCTAGATTGTACTCTGGTTTCGTTACTCCGAGAGCCGCCCCGACCATTTAAACGATATCTAGTCTTGTGAAGGGTAATTTCACATGCCACAGAAATATGACAGAGCCGTGTGGCAACCCCCGGCATCCGAAAACCACGACTGATGTAGCCAGGTTTCTCCGGCGATTTTTACGGGTCGATCACCCGACACCCAAAGCGCTTCCATTTCCAGTCTCCTCTCCGGTACAGAGCACAGCATCATAACTTTGGGTTCGGTACATGCAATAGCCAAAACGTACAAGTTTAGCCCATGCCGATGAGATGCTCCGCGGGGTATCCACTCTCGACCGACCTCTCCGTTCCACCTACTGTATGCTACACTGTCAAACCTTGCGCAACGTACTTGTCAGTTTACCCCCGAAGCTGTTAGTGCTCCAAGGGCTCTTCTTGATAGCATATATAAGAGAACGGAAATCGGCTGGACAAGCATGAACTGTGAGATTTGCATTTAACTCTTCTACTTTTACTTGACTTCACTTGCATCAAAATCGGTCCCTAATGTTCTTGGCTATTATTTTGAATGTCATTTCCAAGCTTCCCAGAGCCATTCGCGAAATTATCGTCCCCGACATGCTCGTCCCACCGATCATCAACGACCCGTGCAAAGTGCAGCTATGCCGCATCAGTCACGTATACTTTGAGCATCCAGATCTGGAAAAGTTCAGGGCGTTTGCGAAGGATTTTGGCTTTATAGAGGAAAAAGTTACCAGGACACAGATCTACTTCCGCGGCTACGGACGAGATCCATACCTTTATGTTGCCAGCAAGAGCAAAGATGGCAAGCCCCGGTTTGGAGGCGCCGCGTTTGTGGCAGCGTCTTCAGAACAATTTAGAAAGGCAACATTGCTCGACGGCGCCATGGTAGTGTCGTTGAAGGATGCGCCTGGGGGTGGTGAAATGGTTACGTTTTGTCGTCCTGATGACACCTTCTTTCACGTTGTGTATGGCCAGGAAGAGCGCAAAATTAGTGCAGTGGAGCCTACAGCAACCCATGAAGATGGTGGCCAACTAAACCGTCCTTTCGAGAAGCCAAGACTTGGTAAGCGAAGCCTGCCTAGATATCTCAATTTTCGCAATGTTTCAAAGTCCGAATACACAGCTTGATATTAACTTTGATGCGAATTAGGCAAGTTCCAGCGATTTCATCCCGGTCCAGCTCTTGTCCACAAGCTCGGACATTTCGGCTACGCTGTCCCAAAATTCGATGAAGAGCTTGCCTGGTATACAAATAATTTTAACTTTGTACCTTCTGACGTTCTTTACCATTGGGATTTCTCCAACATTGATGTGCTGACATTTATGCATCTTGACCTCGGAGAGGAGTATTCGGATCATCACTGCTTCTTCATGCAGCGGGCTGAGCCTCACGTGAAGAAGACGTACGTGCATCACACGTCATACGAAGTCGCCGATTTTGATACCCAGCTTATCGGGCACGAATGGTTGGCCAACAAGGGCTGGAAAAGCGTCTGGGGTGTTGGCCGCCATGTGCTCGGTAGTCAGATTTTTGACTATTGGGCAGACTCTAGTGGCTTTAAGATAGAGCATTATGCCGACGGCGATGTTGTAAACGCTCATACGCCAACGAAGCGAGACGTTGTAGGCCCATTCTCAGTTTGGGGTCCCGAGGTGCCTAAGGACTTTGGCGGAAAGGGAGTTTAGACGGAGGTTCGCCGTGTCACCCCACTCAATGGCAGTTCGTGGGTCTCCTGATGGCAACATGATAATATGGAGGAAGTAGAGTTAAATTACAAAAAAGAATTAAAATCTATATCGTCTCGAGGGCAGATTTAATACTAGAAAGAAATTGCAGCCATCTCGGGTGTTGAGGGGCTTCAAAGTGTGAAAGGATGAATTGAATGTGATGGCTCGACAGTGGCGTTGCAAGCGTGAGCTCTACGCTCTTGAATGATACTAGCCAGAGCTGGTCAGTTTCGAATCCTCGTTCATAAGACAAATAGGAAAGCAATTCGCTGTGATACTCACAGAGCAGTAGTTTTGCTTGTGTCCAGACACGGGCAAATTGTTCTAGGTGTAGCTGAAGGATGGTTTCGTAGTGATCGAGGTTCGCCAGCTGAGTAGGTAATAAATACTCTGACTTCTTTTGTATGTAAATAAACACTAAAGCGCTGAACAGGATAAAGCATATTGCCGGGTCGACCTGGAGCGAATACGTGTTGTGCCAGTTCTCTGACACTAACGCGATGTCGAGTGAAGACTCGACAATCTGCTGCCAAGCCTGTAACCAGTCTTGACTGACTGTGGGCTCAGTTACGCCCTTGGCAATGGCAACAAGAAGCTTGGTGCCATGCAGATGAAGGACAGTGACCAGCCGCTGGTGATGCCATAGCTGAGTCTCTCCTTGAAGCACATTTCTCGTCGGGCTTAGGTAGTTTGTTGGTAACGCAAGACGAAGAGCGGATAGGTGCTGCTCAAGGTTGTAAAGAGGAGTAGCGGTGCCATTCGCTCGTTGCCGGCGTTGTTCAGTAAGTAAGCTTCTTCGAAGGCAACGCCCAGCTTGACGCATAATAGTCACGGTAATCAAATGCACGTGAGCGAGCATCGTGGGCTCAGAGCATAGCATTGCGGATGGTATTAGCTCCCAAAGCGCAGTTATGGATGGCGAGAGAAAATTTCCCGGGGAGCTTTCTCGCAATACGGCAGCATTATCTTGCGGCAGCATGACTTGTATTGTGTCCTCCTCAATCATGTACGGTGTCCCTGTTGTGAGACTGGAGTACGAGTCTAGACGATATATGCACCACCATACTAGGCGCCAATCGTCAACAGTTTCCTGATCCATGGCGAGGCGATCGGGAAACACCACCATTGGCGAGTCGAAGCGGTGGAGCCCCATCCAGTAGGCTACCTGTGCCAATCTGGCGACCATGGTCCAAGCCTGGCGACCAGGGAACTGATGAAACTCATACAAGGACAAAACGCACGCTCGACGAAATTCGTCCAGAGACGGACTGTCGCTAAGCGAGTCTTGCAAGGCGGTCGTGCTTAATAGAACTTCGACCTCAGCCTCTAAATCTTCAGGACTGGCCGAGGAGAAGGCAAAGCCAGCTATTTTTGCCGTGATGATGACAATCACGTAGGTAATAGCTCTGTCGCGTAGCCCTGCTACCAATTGTTCGGTGCGAGAGAAGAGTGGTATTACATTGTGTATAGTTTTCGTAAAATGGTCCAGGCTAACCGGGGAGAGTCAGCTAGGGTTGTGAATGACAGCATGCGGCAAGCAGCTTCTGGTGTTCCGCCGCTACAATGTGAGCAGTGTTTATACCTACAGGAATTGCTCTTCCTCAGAAGTAATGTGGAGCTGTGTAGGTTGACGAATCGAAAGTTCAGCTGGCAAATGTATAGTTGATGCAGCTGCCTCGACCAGGTGGCTGCCGAGTTCATCGACCTCACCGGCTCTCTCTGGCCACTCGGGGGGTTCGGGGAGCCTCAATTGTTCGACAACGGGCTCATTATTTGTGGCTTCAGTGGTGTGACCACTGATAACACGTCTTGTGCCTCGGATTGGACCAGGTTTGCGCCGTTTGGACGAATATCGACACTCCTCGCCTCGCTCGCGGCATCGGGAGCAGGTTGGCCGCTCTAGATTGCCTTGTTCGGGGGGTTCTTAGCAAAGCTGACGACCAGTGAAGCGGCAGCATACATGCGGTGCAGCGTAATTTAACGCGATACAGACATCAACATACATTTGACCTTTTTCCTACATTGAGAGTTTTTAGCAAAGTGCTCTCGCCGCGCTTCTCACTCCGGAGCTTCATCGACACATACCTCACACAATTATCGCAAACCCGCGACAATCCGGTACTTCGTTCCTCCGACTGCGCTGGAGGCATTGCAGGGTCGATTTAAAGCAAAGTAGTACCCATTATTTTTAGATACAAGAATGGCGTATTAATAAAGATAAGTAAGAGGTATACTAAACTATATTATATACTATACCTTTAATACCTTTTATACTCTAGTAGGTGAAATATTAGAGTATAATAAAGAGAGATATAAATAAGATATAATATAATAAAATATAATATATCTAAGTTTATCCTAGTGACTAAGCAAGTGAGGGCTAAAAGACGCCGTGGGATTCTATAGCAGACCAATATATATTAGAATTGTGGTATGCCGTGTTTTACTGTGCCGTGTTTCGCTGTGGCAGACGGGGACAGGTGAGTCGTGGAATTCTTAGCCCCCACTACACACCACTCATTTTTACTTGCGCTTCATTTTGTCTTAAATGTTTCATTTTTCGTCCAGCCTAGCACATAGTAGTATAGGACCGGATGCCAATACCAGCCCAAGTCAGTGGTCTTAATAGTACAGTCGGTTTAGCGGAGTATTTATATGAACCGCGGTTTACACTATTAGTGCGCACATTAATAGTCCAATTTGGATTTTTTATAGTAGACTAGCGGTCTGGTTTATCTCCGGTAGACTCACTGACGGTTTAGTCGGGTGTGACAATATCAGCACAAATGAAATCTAAGAAAATTACTTAATAAGGCGATACAGTATTATATACTTAGCCGTAGCGGAACACCTTAAAGGTCGCGAGTTTGTGCCTTTGCCACCGTTGCTTTTCCGATGCCTGTGATCCGCGGCAAGGGCCAGTATTATAGCAGCCATGCTCGCCTCTATTTACAGGCCGAAAACTGAGCTTAAAGCGACGTCGTCTGCTAAAACCGAAGGCGTGTATCTAGTTGATAATCTCCGCTAATATATCTCTACTTATATCCTCTGAAGTGACCGGAGTTTACACAGGAACCAGTTATTCTCAATATAAGCCGATTTATTATATATTATAACGATATCTAACTCAAGGTTAAAGGTCCTCTAAATGTTGTCACTTCCGCTATAGCTAGCGGTAGAGTGTGGGGGTTAATAGCTATCCTCCTTAGAAAACTCTATTTAATTATAATACTTAAGCTAAAAAGGTTAAAACCGCTTTAATAAATTTAGAGAAAGTTTTCTTATTAGTCATTATTTTAATAGTCAGGTCTTAGTTATAATAGCTAAAGGATATTATAAAACTTATTTATAGAGTCAGCCACTAAGTAACTATAAAGCTGCCTACTTAGCTTTCCTAGTTACCTACTAAGCCTTCCTAGTTACCCACTAAGCCTTCTTAGTCATTTCACTCACTTCTCCCCATATCTAATAAAAACACGGCAGATAAAAAAAAAATAAAACTCATACCTTTAGGTATAATTTTAGAAGGTCATAGCCATAATATCTCTATTAATACCTTTATAAACTATAATAGAGTTTAAAGTAGTCTTATAAGCTTATAGTCTATATAAGATTAATAGATCTTATATAGTANTTTTTTTAATATAGGCTTATGTTTTCTATTGTCAATAATATACTTAGGATATACAGCCATAACTCCATAATATTAGCGGCCCCAATATTTCCATATTTTACCTCTAACATATCCAGGTACTAAGGGCCGCGAGATAGGTAGCCAACTGCGCGATATCCACAACAATTCAGCCAGTATTCACCCTAAATATCACAAGCGCTAGTCCGTCTAAATAACAGTCCACAAATAAAGCAGCAGAAGTGGCTTAGCTTCACAACCCGAATCAATAAATACACATTATATAAGCGCACATAAAAACCGAATATCACCCATTATAAGTATATATCACTGAGGTTCCAACACACACTACCCTAAAGCCCTGCCATCGTTGCGGTCCGCGTCCGTTTCTACCCCGGTGTTCTCGCTGACGAGATATAGGCCATAATGTAGATAGTATTGCCATGAACTGCTGGGTGGTGGAGGGAAGGTGCCCCTGAAATCTGGACTAAAGGTCTTAGCTGGCCGCACGTAAGATCCACCACAACGCGCTGGCTACCCGGCAGCAGCGAGGCGACGACGAGCGCGCAGCCAACCGTCCTACAGAAAGAATTTACACAAGGCCTCTCACAAAAACACTACTAGACCAGTATATCTTAATGCCTATAAGGGCGCTAGGTAGATATTAATAAATCATTATTATTATTATTATCCACATCTATTTTAACTCTCCCTTATAGAAATTCTCCCCCTTTTTAACCTATTAGTAGTTTATTAACTAGGCAGACTTTTATAAGCTACCTACCATACTTTCACTATCAATACTTATTATAGTACTAATAGTATAGAGGATAACTATAGGAGTGGTTTATTAGCCCTAGAGAAGCCAGCCCTAATTCTTATTTATTTAAACCCTAGGAACTAAGTAATTATAAGTATTAAAAGGCTTATCTTTTTAAATAATAATGGCTAGCTATAAAGGGTTTTTACCTTAAAGATAAGTTACTTAATAGCCTCTAATTACTTTTAAAGGTTTCCCTACCACTACCCCTATACTATCTTTATTACTTAGGTAGTAGAGTATAAACTATAATAGTAATATTAATATATAAATAAGAGTATCTTAACTAGAAAAGTAAAGCTTAACTAATTACCTTAAAGTCCACTAATAAGTAAAGGGCCTAATGTAACGGTGGCTTATTTCTAAGTCACAGAAGAGTCTGTTTCTTAGGAAGTGAGTCAGGTTGAATAGCTATAGGGTAGCTATAAGCAGTTCACAGTAGTATTATAGCATGTAAGTCCATTAAGAGATTACTCTCAATAGTAGAGCTATTACTTAGATTGATCAATAGAGATCTAGACTATCCTTATGCTATGGAACTACTTCACCCTTAAGTACTCGTCTATCTCTCTATTATAGTCCTAGACTCACCTTGGATTACCAGTGATCTAAGTGATCTGATGTTGTAGATACTATGTTGGATTACTGCTGGCTTACCGTGATCCATGGTGATCCAGTCACGTGACTCCGCGTCCTAATCGGGCGACCTATAGCTCCTCTGCCTGGCCGCTTCCTTGGGCCGCTCCTCCGAGTGCCTTGTGTTTCTTTATTTATAATATAATACTCCTCCCTTATTAGTCTTATCCCTAAGGCCATTATAGGCGACCTTGCCTTATTTTATAAGCCTGGGTATAACTTCCTCCTTTTACTATCATGCCCTATCATATCTAACTGTGTCTCTAAGCCCTACTTTACTAAAACTAAGTAGTACTTGAAACTTATAGTTGCTATTAAGGAGTTTGGTATTGTCGTTATACCTTATTCTTTTTGTCATTCCCGGAAGCTCTCCTATAAGATGATAGAGGGCGTTTCCCGGTATAAGGAATATGTCCGTTGTGGTCGTTCTTATGATGGTTCTAGGGTCCCTATTTCTTCCCTTAACCGAATTATTTCCAAGTCGCAGTGCCTACGCCGCGAGGAGGCGGAGGCCTCCGCGACCTTATAGCGTCTATAGCGCGAGTCTTCTAAAGCGTTGGCGAAGCTTGAACGCCTTCGCAAACAGAGAGAGTCCTTGGTGACTCGCGGGTCTACTATGGTCAAGCGTGGCCTTCAGTCTCTAGACGAGCTCGACGAGGCCGAGCGGGCCGAATCCGAAGCGGTGGTTGGGGTATAGGCCCTCGGCCACGCTGACGTGCTGGACTGGAACGTGATCTTCTTAGGTCTTTCGTAGATACTAGAGAAAGAGTTAGATTAGTGGGAAGCTGCTTTTTATATTACTAAAGTAGGTCTAAGTAGTTCTTGAGGTTCTTAACTGGTTCCTAGGTATTTTCAGAGTTAGGGTATCCTTTCTATTTAATAAGATAATAATGATTTTTATGATTTCCTTATACTTTGAGTATCTATTCGACTTCATATTCATTTAGTGATTCCACAATAATGTCCTCAGTAATAGTGATATTATTAGGTGCTTTTTTAAGTAAGGAAATATAAAAGATTAGATGGATTTTCATTCCATCTAATAATAATAGTTTATAGTTGGTTTCTAATATTTTTTGCTTAATAAGGAATAGTCTAAGTTTCCTCTAGTCGAGCTTGTCGCTGGGTTGTTTTATTTTGATGTTTTTATATAAGAGGTAAACTTTATCTCCCCTCTCTATAATTAGTACTAGTAATCTTTTCTTATCTATATAGTGCTTTATACAGTTCTATAAAAATGTCTATTCTTATTATAATTTTTTTTATAATTTTATGATTATTACTGCTTATACTATGGCTGCTGGCGTATATACGTATTATGGTGTATAGGTTTTGATAATAGGGTCATACTTATAATTTACTTTAAATGATGATATTTTGATGCTTTTAATTTTAGAGCTATTGTACGCCTATTGTGTGAGTGGTAGCTATTCTACCTAGTTGTCTTGTTGGTAGTTGATATAGTATTACAAATATTATTTGAGAATCTGGTTTAAGATTTCAGTTTAGTTATCTATTTACGGGTGGAATGCGGTGGAGAGTCTTTATTTGATCTTTATAGTCTTTATAAGGCATTTCTAGAAGTGGGATGTGAATAGCTTATCGCGGTCTGATATAAGTGATGTAGGCAATCTGTGTTGCGCGATGACTGTTTTGAAGAATATGTAGGCGAGTTCTTTGGCGTCGCTGGATTCCTTATATGGTATATAGTAGGTATACTTTGTAAGTTTGTCTATGATAACCAAGATGCTGTTATAAATGGCCCCTAATAGTGGTTCTTTAGACGGCGGTAGTTTGACGATAAAGTCCATAGTAACCGTTTGCCATGCCCGTTCTGGTGGTGGTATTGGTTGTAATTCTCCGTAAGGTGCGTGTCGTCTGGATTTGGCTTTGTTGTAGATGTCGCAGTTTTTGATGACTTCTTGTGTTAGTTTTCTGCTGGTAGGGAAATCATATGATTGTCGCAGTCGACTGATAGTTTTCCCTACACCTTGGTGTCTATGTAGCGGATGTTCATGTATTTCTTTGACTAGTTTTTCCTAAAGTATATTAAGAATATACTGCCGATTATTATATAGGAAGTTGTCACCTTCTTTTCATATAAATGGATTTGTTTCCTAATTGTCTAGGTATGGGTCGTTTTTGATTCGTGTGGTAATGTGCTATTTCTATTCTTTATCTGGTTTTACCTGCCAGGTTGTACTGAGTTCTTAGGTGTTAAGTATAAGGTTCCTATCCTTATTTAATATGAATAAGGGATTGCTGTCTACTTGTTGCTCTGATTTGTGATCCTCTCTTCGGCTAAGCGTATCGGCTTATCTGTTTTCAGATCCTTTCCGATATATGATTTTAAAGTCATAATTAGTGAGGGTTTCATACTATCTGACCTGTCGTTTGTTTAGGTCCTTTATTATCATAAAAGAGGTGAGATTTTTATAGTCTATATAGACCTTCACCTTATAGTTTGCTCTAATTAGGTAGTGTTTCCATTCTTTAAATGCTTTAATAATTACTATAAGTTCTTTATCCGGTATAGTATATCATTCTTCTGGTCTATGGAGCTTTTTCGAGAAGAAGGCTACAGGGTATAACCGTCCTTTATCGTCTCGTTGCCCTAGTTGTCCGCTAAGTGTGAAGTCAGACACATCGGTTTCTACTTTAAAGGGTTTTAAGAGGTCTATAGTGGCCAGTACTGGTTCTTCTAGGATTTTATTCTTAAGTGTCTTAAATGCTATATTAGCTTTATTACTCCACTTAAAAGTAGTGTCTTTCTTAGTAAGTCCTATTAGGGGGATTATGATCTTATTAAAGTCATATATAAACCTTTAGTAGAAGTTCGCAAATCCTAGGAATCCCCTAACTTCCTTAATAGTGGTTAGTGTAGGCTAATCCTTAATGTCTGCCACTTTTAATAGACTTATTCGGACTTATCCTAAGGTGATTTTATATCTAAGAAATTTAACTTTCTATTTATAAAACTGACATTTCTTAGGTTCCACTAACATCTTATTGTCTTATAGAATTTATAGTACTTCATAGATGTGTTATTTATGTTCCTTAAGGGTATCTAAGTAGATAAGGATATTATCTAAGTATACTATATAGATTTATCCTATCTGCTTTTATAGGATAAAGTCGATCATTCTCTAGAATGTTGCTGGAGTATTGGTCAGCCTAAATGGCATGACCAAGTATTTATAATATCCTTATATGGTTTAGAAGGCGGTTTTATACTCCTTTCCTGGTTTAATATATATTAAATTATATATACCTTTAAGGTCTAGAATAGTAAACTATTTTACTTTACCGATCTTATCTTATAGATCTATAATAAGTGGTAGTAGGTAGTAATCTTTAATTATAATCTCATTTAATCGTCGGTAGTTAATATAGATTTATAACTTCTTATTTTATTTTCTTATAAATAAGATTAGGTATCCTACTGGTGATTCTAATAGTTAAATATATCCTTTATGTATATTTTCCTATAGATATTCCTTAAGAGTAGTGTCCTCTTCTAGGTTTAAGGAGTATACTTTCTAAAATGTTGGTTCCTTACCAGGCTGGAGTTTGATCTTATGGTCCTAGCGCGAATATTCTAGTAGTCCTATTTCTAGCTCTCTACTAAATAGCTTGCTATACTTTAAGTATTCCTCAGGAATCTCCATTATACTAACTTTTGGCTCTCGGGCGATCATATATATTCCTCAAGGCCGGTTATAACTCGGTGAAGGTGCCTTCTTTAGGCCGCTCTTCCTACTATAATTGCACCCTGGTATATCCTATTGGAGGTGGCCTGTTCTCCAATTGACTCTAGGATTGCTCGCCTACAACCAGGGTAACCCTAAGATAATATTATGTATTAAGATCTTCGTGATGTCGAGAGATAAATGATGATTCTGGCCGTAGGTGGAGATAGGAAGTTATACGGTTTCTTAATCTACTACTCCGTTGTCATACTAAATATTTTCTCCTTCCACATTTATAAGTCAGTAAGGCTTATTTTTCTTATACTAAGGTAATTATAATCTATTAATAAGATCTAGTGAGATAAAGTTTCCTTATACTCTACTATCTATTATTGCCTTAACTTCTATTCTATTAATAAGAATATCGATAATAAGGTGTTTGGTGCTGTTGACGTTTATAGTACATAGAGACCGGTCAGATCCTTGTCGAGGAGTCGGTCTTACTAGCAACGACGGTTATTATTTCCTGACTGGTCAAGTTCTCTTAGGGTATTAAAGAGAGTTCAGGCTCTCTCCTTTCTTGGTTTATTAGAGCTTCGGCGATGATTGGTGTGTCTACTGTCTATGTTGATTAGGCTCGGGCTAAGCGAGTGTTTGACCACTATACTATTTCCGCCCTCCTCGTATCATAAGGTCGTAGCTCGGATCGTGTAGGGGTTATTATCCTCAATATAGTATAATTCATCATTTTACTTTATGGTGATAAATCCATTAGATCAGGCGTTAATTCTCTAGTGCCTAAGATTAGTTTCTTTAAGTGGGTCATTATATGGGTTATAACTAGGAAGCCAGTGATAGTCTAGCTTCTTCCAGAGGTGTCGCATGCAATGGTCGAAGGGGTATAAGGCCCATGAAATCATAGTGTGGTCCTGATGTATAAGTTCTATTTCTAGGTGGTCCTTGTTAATATATAGTGGTTCCTGCCTTTCTTCCAGGCTTGAGAGAAGTATGAGTAGGTCGGTGATATTTATTCTGGTAATTATAACCCATATAAGTTCTCCCTTATTATAAAATCGTCGTCCTATTAGACTATAGTGGTCTTTAAAACTCCCATAGGTTCTAGGAGTCTGATTATGTCTTAGGTTCCCAGCCCTTATTTGTTATTAGGGTTATGGGGATAATATCGTACGCGTCAGTGAGGTCTAGTTGTATCTGGGGTACCTCGTTATGTGCCGGAGGTTGGGTGTCGTGTTCTTAGTCCTCGTCCTCCGAGCTAGTATCGTCGATAGATCGGACGTCGTAGTGCGCGATGTTGACGAAACGGTCAGTATCCGAGACGTATTCTTCGCTATTTACCATACTAATATTTCAAGTAGGCAACTTCTTATAGTTGGCTATACTAATATTCCATCCTTTATTTATAGGTTTCTAGGTATTCTTCCTTAGTGCCTTATATTTATTTGCCATATGTCCTGGTTTTCTATAGTTATAGTACTTAAAGGGTTTTTTGTTTGCTATATTAAGCTCTATAGGTTTGGAGTAGTAGCCCTAAGAGGTGTTGCCCTTTTATGGCTTGCCACTATTGGGTTTATTAAATTTTCCAAAGCTTCTACTACTACTTTGTCCTCCTTTCTCTTACTTACACTCATATAAACGGTTGTCTACTTTAATAACTAGTTCTATAAAATTATCAAATAGTAGTGGTTAGTTATTACGGTAAATGTTGTCCTTGAGTTCTTCTTTAAGTCCTCTATAGAAGAGCTCTATCCTAGGTTTATTTCCCTAATCACTGAGTTTAACTATAATTTATTTAAACTCTCTAGTATAGTGGGCTGTGGATTTAGTCTGTCTGAGGCTGGTGAGTTATCGGACGGCGAGCTTATACTCATTAGGGTTACTAAACGCGCTTAAAAGTCGATCTTCAAATATATTATAGTCCGAGAACACATAGACTGTTTTAATATCAGCCTCGACCCCGTGCTCAAGGTGTTGGCATAGTGTCGGTTCCCACTATTTTAGTGCTTTCCCTTAGAGGAACCCTCTAATAGTCATTATCTTTGTCTTAGGGGTCTTAAGGGTCTTAGAATTAGCCCTAAGGTAGGCCCTTACCTGCGTGAGGAAGGTTCGTATATCACCCTTATAGCTATTATATAGTTCCGGTTTAGGGAACTTAGGTATAGTGATGGGGACTTCTTCTAATTCGTCTACGTCTTCCCTAAGGGATTCGGTGGTCGTCTTCAAAGTCTCCTGTGCGGCGAGGAGAGTGTTATTCTACTCTTAAAGGCATTTGACCTCTTCGACTAACTACGCGATAGTGTCGGCAGTATTATAGTTTCCATTATTAGACGACATCTTAATTAGCTACTCAAGGTTTTAAGGTAACTTACTAAATAGGATTAATTAAAATATAACGGTGGCTTATTTCTAAGTCATAGAAGAGTCTGTTTCTTAGGAAGTGAGTTAGGTTAAATAGCTATAAAGTAGCTATAAGTAGTTTATAGTAGTATTATAATATATAAGTCTATTAAGAGATTACTCTTAATAGTAGAGCTATTGCTTAGATTGATTAATAGAGATCTAGACTATCTTTATACTATGGAACTACTTTACCTTTAAGTACTCGTCTATCTCTCTATTATAGTCCTAGACTCACCTTGGATCACCAGTGATCCAAGTGATCTGATGTTGTAGATGCTACGCTGGATCACTGCTGGCTCACCGTGATCCATGGTGATCCAGTCACGTGACTCCGCGTCCTAATCGGGCGACCTGCAGCTCCTCTGCCTGGCCGCTTCCTTGGGCCGCTCCTCCGAGTGCCTCGTGTTTCTTCGTTTGTAACACCTAACTATAAGGGCCTTTAAGCTATATACACTTATAAAGTAATATAGGAAATACTAAGTAAATCTTATACTATAAAAGTTCTAAAAAAGAATAATAATAAGAAGAGGAAGGAGTTATAAATACCTATATTATAAGATAAGAAGTAATAGGTATTTTAAGATAATTAAGAATAAATTAGCTTAATATAACTTATACCTCTCTTTAAGGGACCTAAGTAGATTACTATATTATAAATAAATTAGTTTAAGATATATATTAAGTAGGCGGAAAACGGCTTAGAGGCCGTGGGCTCGCCTACCCACTAGTATCCTATATAAGTAGCTGCCATCTTACTAGAGAGAAAAATCAACTTTTTGCCCTTTTATTTTATCTTTTCTTGAAAGATCCCTAGCGATCGCTAGACGAAAGCCCTACTTGTAGGCATAATCCTTTCGCCTGTTGAGATACTTGACCACGGACGTGATGGCGACCGACTTCTATATTCTCCCTCAACCCTCTTACTTCAGCAATCGTCTCGAATAACACGAATTAGAGAGTTGTTTCCTACCGATCAACGCGGTACTTGCCTACTGGCCTGCAGGCTAAAGTGTACTTATAGTATCTGGAGTACTTTACTTGTGCTGGGAAATACGACGCTCGGCTTGTCCTGGGTCCTATACCCTGACGTCGCCTCTGGTGTTGTTTTCCTCCCATCACAATATATAATAATTTCCTAGAAACTAGATAATATATACTACTAGGAATATAAGTTTTTTATAATAAAGTTACTAGTTTAATATCTAATAATATTAGAAGAATTTAATTAGTAATATAGAACTATATATTATTAGTAATACTATACTAATTTATATATATAATAAACTATACTATAGTAGTAATAGAGAGTAAGGCTTCTTTATTATAAAATTCCGCTAAAATTGTTTTATATGAGTACTTAATGAGTAAGTACAATGCCCAGGCTCCATGTCAAGTTGGGCGTAGGCTTGGGTTTATAAGGTCCCTCTATTAATATTACGTTTTTTTGTGGCAATTGCCACACAGGCATGAACAACGGCTACATAGGCATGAATTTAATAACCTCTTATTAGCTCTTTCTCTTAATTAACCCACAGCTACATCCCTTCCAAGACAGTAAAGCAACTATACCTAATATACTCTAGCTATTACCTAACTATAATAATCCTCTTTATTGCTTAAATATGACGGATCTATACTGCCGTGACTTTTAAACAGGGCTAAGCTACATAGCGGTGTCTCGCGTGAAAACGCTACAGGGGTTGATACTATGCTCCATTTAACCGCAATCCTCTTATATATATATTACCACTAAAGGGGATTAAGATAAAAATAAGGGATTAATAACTATAAAAGCGGCAGGTTCTAACAAGTAATCCCTATNAAACACACTATCTACCTATAGTACTTTACTTAAGGCTACCTATAATAAGTATAAATATTCCTATATAGATAATTTAATAAATACTAAACTATAGATTTTTAGTTATATTATAACTACTTAGTTATTAAAAACCCTATAAAGGTTTAGATAATTTATTTAATCTATTTAAATAATCTTAATATAAAGAAGAAGAATTAATAAGATAAAAGGAGATATAATAGACTAAGTCTAGATAAAACTCAGTTAGTACTCTCAGTATAATCCCGGCCATCCTAGCCAGGGTCCACCAGTAAGTAAGACTATATCAGACAAGCTTAAGAGCAGAATATAACAGTGGCTTATTTCTAAGTTATAGAAGAGTCTATTTCTTAGGAAGTAAATTAAGTTAAATAACTATAAGGTAGCTATAAGTAGTTTATAGTAGTATTATAGGTATATAAGTCTATTAAGAGTAAAACTCTTAATAATAGAATTATTACTTAAATTAACTAATAAAGATCTAGACTATTCTATATTATAGAATTACTTTATCCTTAAGTACTTATCTATCTTTTTATTATAAGGTATAATTAACCTAATTAAACCTTAACTAATTTAATTATAATATAATTATATAATCTTATACCTTAATTAGGTTATATTAAGTCTTATATAAGGGCTTAACTTAATCTTATACTTATATAGTAGTCTCCCCTATATAATATTTATAATATAATACCCCTCCTTCCTTTAGTCCTATCCTTAAGGCTATTAAAATAAGTTATCTAAGTAACTTAGATATTTTCCTCCTTTATTATTATAGCTTATTATACCTACTAATTATATTTCTAAATAATAATTAAAAACTTTATCTTTTCTTTTGCGGCTCGCGGCCCTGGTATTATATGTTACAAACGAAGAAGGGTGACACGAGGCAGCCTGGGGCGGCCCGAACTAGAGACCCGGAGGGGCCTAGTTAGAGGCGCCTGCAGGATGCCCGATTAGGACACGTGGTCACGTGACCACGTGAAACGCTCAGTACGCTCAGGACTGAGCTGCGTGAGCGGCTACCTACAATAGAGAGATAGACGGGTACTTAAGGATGAAGTAGTTCCATAGCATAGGACAGTCTAGATCTCTATTGATCAATCTAAGCAATAGTTCTACTATTGAGAGTTAATCTCTTAACGGACTTACACGCTACGATACTACTATGAACTGCTCATAGCTACCCTGTAGCTATTCGACCTAACTCACTTCCTAAGAAACAGACTCTTCTGTGACTTAGAAATAAGCCACCGTTACATTATAGGCCTAGGGGCTGCATAATGCAACGCAAGCGGTTCCAGTTGTTCAGCGCCACAAACGCCACGTCGTAGCCTTGTCACTGCCCAAAGCGGATCGTTTCCCGAGAGTCCAGGCACGGATCCCACATTAGGGTACATCTGCCACAATTAGGCAAGTCTTTTTCGAAAATCGCGTTGCCAGCCCGTGAGGCGGATTCAGGGTCCTTTGGTAGCATCGCGCATGACTAAGGGCTTCTGATCACAGCCCCTGCTACATTCAACTAACAAAGGGGCCTGTGCCTAGCGCGCACCGGGAAAGCAGCTGATGCGTTGTTCCTATTGCGAGCTCAACACAGCGATATGTAATAATTAGAACTAGCGGCCGGTCACTTGCGCACGCAACCGACCTAACCTGCTGTCAGCCTGTCTTTCGCAAATTTTGTGAGAATTGGCTCTACTTACCACCGCTCCCAATATCCATAAGTCAATGAGGCTTCATGCATAGTTGTATTGCGCTATATTCATGCTTCTTCTTGACCAGTTGGCATCCACCTGTGGCCCGCAACTGCAGAACAAGAGCAAAATAATGGGTAGTACTTCACTGCAGACTCATGTTATTAATTAATACTTTGCCTAAAATCTAGGCTGGCGGACAACCCCGCCGTTTTATTACTAGATACAACCTTGGCCATGCCTCCCTTCGTCGTCTCTCAGATGGGCCCAGTGCAAGCCCTGTATGCAGGGGTTTATAGAGCGATCGGTTTCATTATGGTAATTCTCAATTACCATCACATGTGACAGGACCAGAAACACTCATTAGTCCAGCGCTAGCGCGTCCAGGACCAAGCCGCCGCCAGCCCGCAAGACGTAAGCAAAATACCTGCGCCACGGGCAGTCAGGCAGTCCATTCTATTCTATTCGACCTTGGTCCGATTGCATCTCATTGTATGCTTGCCGAAGTCCGACGTGGAGTATGTCGCAATTTATGGTCCCCGCTCCTCTCCCCCACGACAGGCCGGCTCCAGGCGCGTTGCACTATTGTCCCCGTTCGACATTTGCTCTTTTGGGGCTGAAAAAAATAAATACTTTTATTAAAACAAAGACAAGGCGGCGAAATTCGCAGCTCACGAGCCTCGAGCGACCTCACCCAAAATGACCCGTTAAGCCCCGTTATACTTTTTTGGCTGCGCGTATTGCGAGCTCAGCACATCTGTACGTAATAATCAGTGATAATGAACTGTCACTTGCACACGCAACCACCTAACCCGCCGTTAGCTCGTCTTTCGTACCGTCTGTTAATTAGCTCTCCCTAGCACGCTCCCAGTATCCACAGGTCATATGAAGCTTCTATATGATTTTATTGCACTATATTCATGCCTCTTCGTGGCCTGCTGGCTTACCACGTAGGGACCATTACACCGTTTACCTGGTATAAACATTCACGGCTTGTCAATATTTCCCACGCGATTGCAAGTCTCTTCTAGTATGGTCTAGCGGCAGGTAAAGGTCTAGGATGCTACATGGCCCCGCTCACGCGCGGACATTGCCCGATTAATGCTCGACGTCGCCAGGGTCTTTATTGACAGTGTGGGAAATTGTAATAAGCTGTAGTTGAAACTATCAATTCCGGTGATGCAGGAATTTCTGATTTGGTGTTGTAGTTCCGCTGTCTCCGAATGGGCTGAGAGTCTCCGCAGCTGGCGGATTTGGATGCAGGGTGGACGAGACCGACCTGGGAGATGCCGACGCGAGCATGTTGGACCCTAGCAAGCAGCCTAGATAAAAATGGGCGGAACTTTTATTGATTGTGTATATTATCTAGTGAATGAACCGTGGGTCTAGTACATCAAGTAGAGAAGTTTAACTGTACGTCGTAGTTGACTAGCTTCGGACTCTACCTCTCGTCACAGGCGACCTAATCAACACGAATTCACAATGAACGGTGGAAAGATTCCTGGCTCACTTGCAGCGATGCTTTTAGCAACCGCCGCTTTTCTAGCTGGCCCGGTCGCCGCCCAGCGCACGCCAAGGCCATCCGTTCCTCTGGGCCCCAAGGTCACAACCCGAGACGCGCAGGGGCGCGAGGTCTGGAATGCACCGAGCGGAAATGCTTTCGAAGGTACGTTGCCTGCGCAGACGGCATTTACGCTTTCGAATATGCTGACCACGGGCGAATTCAAGTCGTCGATTACGATGTCGGCCCCTTTCCGCTGGCGCCGACGCTCGTGTGGAACTGCGCGTACATGCCGTCCATCTGCAAGAACATCATGCAAGCCTCAGGTGGCCGCTTACCTACCCTCGCGTCGCCGTGGACGTACCACTTTGACCCGGACAATAAGCGGTCAGGAGCTCGCCGCCATTCGGTCTGCGATGACTATATCAACCTGAACAAACCTGACGGGACCCCCAACTGCCCAGAGCGCGACCAGCCGCTTTGGACCGGCTACAAGAAAGACACCGGTGAGTCGACGGGGCCCGTCGTCATGGAAATCATCCCCGGTGGGACGGGCGTGGACAAGAACAGGCTCGGCCTGAGCTACCAGGAGCTTACCTTTAACCTGGACGGGACATTTACGGAGAGTACGAAGTGGAAGGAGTACGGCGCAAAGACTAGCTGCGATGAGTTTCCCATGGCTTCGTATGTTTCTTTCTGGAATGCTCGTGACCTGTGCCGAGCCCATCGGCCACTGCTCATAGCTAATATCTTGGCTTTTTTAGAACGATTGAAGTATGTCCTGTGGATGATTCCCTTTGCTCATATGAGATTGGTTGGGGATATAAGTATCCGTGCTAATATTATTCGCACAGGGAGGTGTCGCCGGCGACGGCAAGCCTGCCGCTTCAACGTACTGTACGTGGTCATGGATAGTGACAGGCTTTAAGACCACCAGCTCTCAACTAACATTTGGGCCACAGGTGCACCGTTGTCAGTAGGATGCCAGCGAAATAATGTCCAGGTGGTTGCTCCCGCAATCACGGATCAAAATTGGCAAGGCTTCTCACAATCCTCCATGCAGGTGAGTCACTCTGTACTTCGACTAGGGCTTCGAAACGCACCACATAGTTGCATCGATCGAATAAGGCGTTGGCTGCTAATTTCTTTGGTGGAACAACAGCGCTACTTCAAGCATCTCCGAAGTGTTCTAAATGGTGACCAGTCCAAAACCCCGTTGAGGGGCAGAATCTTCAAGTTTAAAATTGCCACGATAAGTACTGTTGACTCTTCGTACTCGGCGTGGGTTGAGTCGAATGGAGTGACACGCTACTGTTTCGGTCCTAAATTGAGCAATGGAGGCACCAATCCTGGTTGTGCGTATGAGCTGCGACCGGGTTTAGACATGCCGTGAGTGGCCAGTTTGGCGGATTTCCGGTGTGAGGTTGGATTGAGAGACGAGGGAAACTTCAGTATATATTTGAGACTATTGATATATGTAGATGACTGATGGCGAGACAAAACAAGATTGATAACGGCTAGATGCTGATATGAACACATTCGTCTGCTATGGATATACATGTAGATAATTACTTTCCTACAAGGCTTAACACGCTCTTCCACGTCACAAAGCACCGTCCTTATAAGCTAAACAGCAACAATCGGCTAATCCCCGTCATGGCTGCCTTACTACCAAGAATACAAAGGCCCCTGATCTACCGCCGCCGACACCAGCGACTCGGCACCGGTCAAAAAGTCGACGCTCTCCAAGTCTATTAGATCCGGCCAGCCCCGGCGGCCGTGTACGTCGTCGAGAGCGAACAGGCCCAGCGTCTCAGAGAAAGCGCGGAAGCTATTAGTGCGCTCGAGGCGCAGCTCGTCGAGGTGGTCAAAGAACTCGTAGTGAAACTGTACGCTACGAAAGTAGCGATGCAGAAAATGATCGATAAACTTAGCCCAGAGCGGTGCGACTTGTAGGCCGGTCCACTGGTAGTGGTTGGGCTGGCCAGAGGACTCGTCGACCCATTCAAGAAGCGTCGACACGCGGTCCACAGCGCGCCAGCCGGAGCCGCCACTTCAAGTAGTGGCGCGGACGCTACGCTCGTTGCGGTAAAGAACAGAAACGGTACGATAACGGCTCGCCCGCGACACGCTGAAGAAGGTAGCGGCGGCGGCGTGCAGGTCTTGATNATCATGATCCCACGTCGCTGATAGCAAGTCATGCACGCGGAAGGCCATCCACAGCATCTTGATAAGCTCCCAAACCACGTAGTGAGCATCTGCGTGGCTATATCTTTCGTCTTGCAACACGATAAAGCAATCTTGCTGATCGGCGCATGGCTCGGCACGACCGTACCCGTTCGCGAAGCGGTGCGCCATGGCCTCGCGGGAGTGCGTATCAGCAAGCAAAGTGCCGCATCAGCCACGCGTCTAGGAATCCGAAGATGCGTGTGTCCAGTGTCGTCACTGTCTGTAAAACAGCGAGACGCCTGATGACGTCGTGCTGCGCTGGAGAAAAGGTGTCTCTGACTGCGGGACCTAGAGCCCGGCTCTCGTTCATGGTCAGCTCTGCATCCTGGTAGGTGCCTGCGAGCGCCGCGCCCGCGATAAGCGTCAGATACAGTGTCTTGCGTAGACCGCGACGCCACTCGTCTAGGCACTCGGGGTCCTCCGGGCCATCTTCGCCCTCCCTGTCCCTGGGCAGCACTATATCCTCCATGTCGAGGATTTCGCGCTCAATACCCTCAGCGAGCCGCTGGATGTTCCAGACGGCATTGAGCTCTGTCATATCAGGCACGAGCGCGCCGCTGCCAAGTGCCTCCAGGTCCATGCTTTTAGGGGGCACAGCGCCTGCCTTCTCAGCGGCTAGCACAGCCTGGGCTGCGCGAGACTAACATCAAGTCAGATTGCGTTGATGGGTAAGTGCGAATAAAGACGTACCGCGATGAGCGCTTCTTCAGCGCATATGAACTCATCCTGCCAGAAGCGCCACAGCATCTGCGCGCCAGCGTCTTTTGCGCACCATGCACGATGCGTGTGCCTGCATGCTAACGCGAGCGCCCAGGCATCCCAAGAAGAGTCACAGGCCGCGAGGATTTGCGAGACTATTTCCAATGGGAGAGACTGCATTGTGCAAGTTGGTAGCCGCTCGATAACAGTGCGGTAGTGCGGGTTATACATGTCAAGTTAGTTAGCCAGCCACACCCTTGCTACACAAGCTCTATAGCACCAGTACTTACCAGCCCAAGTACCAAACAGGACATGAGGGCTGTAATAGAGAATTGATTATTAATTTATTATTATATAAGAGAATTCAGAACTTTTCTTTTAACTTCTCTTCAACTATAAGCTGGCAGGTGGGTTGCACCCGAAAATACAGGTGTGCGACCCCACAATAGGGTTAATTAGTACGGGCACTCCTTATTAGGGGTGTCCCTAGGAGTCGGGCACGCAACTCCTATCCTCATACACCCACCTCTTCTATAACATTTAGAGTTCACTTCCTATCCTTAACTAACCCATCTATAATATCTCTCTTATCCTCTTCAGTGGGTTGAAAGTCTTCTTACGATGAGTTAATAACAGCCCCGGTTACTTTAATCTTAATATTAGTACTATAGTTAAATATATAAAAGCAGGGTGTTATAAATAAGAGAGTACATGTCACGGGTTAGACCCTGAAAGAGACTCGGCCTGACGGCCTCGTTGCGCCGTCACGATGATTGATCGCGACCGGGGTCGCGATACCCATGTGCAACGGTTGCCTATTTACCCAGCGGCGTGGCCAGTGCACGGATAGGATATTACAGGAGAGATCCTCCGGATCTCTCCTTTCAGTTCTTCAATTCTTCCTCTTTGTAACAAGATCGTCTAGATAGATTGAATAAATCGCCTAAACCCTCACAAGTGCACTTATGACTGACCAAAATTGGCAAGCCAAAGGCCACGGTTTGTGAGGGTAAGAGAACCACGATTTGAATGCGAATTAATGAGGCGTGGCTCAAGCTTTCAAACACAAACAAGGCATGAAGCTAACGAATCGCCGGACAACGGCCTGGCTAGCATTGGAGCTTTGTCGTCCTGGCCGGGCACAACAAGAACGGCGGCAATAGGACGAAGCACAAACAGCAGTACGCCATTTTCAAGTTTTACCTGAGAACGGTAGATGGCAAGAAGTCCAAGTATGCCGTGTGGGTTGAAGCCAATGGCCTGAAGCGATACTGTTTAGGTTCTGGACTGAGTGGTTCCGGCCAGAATGGAGACTGCAGTTCGGTCCTGAAGGAAAGCGGCCCTACACCCAACAATCCAAAACACGGCGGAGCTGCAAAGAGCTGAGAAATACAACGGTACGGCTTGTCGAAAAGGGCTGTGTCGGGGAGGGGGGCTTAACCAGTCGCGTTGGGTGATGCTGCTATGGGGTTGTGGGCTATCAATTTCAACGCCTTTTTCCCGCTCATCTTTAAACCTGTCTCCGTATTAATAAAAAGCATTGGTTTTATTAACCCAAAAAAAGCAGATGTCTAATGGGTACGGGATGTAAGCCGGCTGGAGCTGGCCTGTTATGGGAGAGAGGAGTGGAGACTATACATTATGACCTGCTTCACTTCGGACTTCGGCGAGCGAGCCATATACTGTAGTTTATGACTGACCATGCGTACGCAGATACGGAATAAGACCGGAAGGAATGGGATAGAGTAGCTGACTTGTGGTGGCGCATGTATTCGGCCCGCGTATTGCGGGTTGGCGGCGGCTTCGGCTTTGGGCTGCTGGTCGCTAGACTCGTTATTAATGCTAATTGCTATCACATGTGATGGCAATTAGCATAATAAACTCAATTAATCTATAAACCCCTGCATGGAAGGCTTGCGCCGTGGCATTCTGAGAGACAGAGAAGGAAGGTGGCGCCGATAAATTAATTTCTAACGGCGGGGTTGTCCACGAGCCTTACGAACAAGCGGACCCTAGATTTTTTACAAGGCTGCAATAACAGGGTTCTAAAGTGGAGTAATAGTTATTGTTTTATTCCTCTTCGACCTCGTCCGAAGCCCTTGGTCTGTCACTTGACTCGCGCTCAAAAAGGGTGCACTCGTTATGGCGCCACGAAATGCATGTTCCTGCCTGGATAATTTCGACTGCGGATTGCCTTCTCGCTATCCACTAATCAAAGAGCTCCGAGGAACTTTTTCCTTCTCTTGGGAACAAAAACAGCTAGACTAAGGTTTCAGCTTCGGCTTCGGCTCTACACCAAAGACATTCGCCGCAGAGTGGCCACCGCATATTTGCTTGGGGTCACCTTGGCAGGGCTCGTTACAGTTGGCGCTCTCCAATATTCCATCCAGCATATCATCCCCACAAAAGCAGGTACCGTCTCCCACGGCAAACATCTTACGGTCCTGGCGTTTGCAGTACCTGGCACATGCATCAGGCGTTAGCTTATACACGGCCGCCACCAAGTAATCGCCCTGAAACATCGTCTCATAAAAAGCGAAGCAGCCGTATGAATGATAGCCGCTACCTGGTGTTGGAGTTGGAACAGCTGTTACTGTGGCGGTATTGGTGACGGTGACGACGCTATCACACAGCCCGTAGAGAGGTTGGCTGCGTAAGAGATGGCCTGGTTCAGCTTTGTGCAATCACAGTTCTGCGGGAATTTAACATACCATCCAAGCTCTTTGATACAAGCTTCTTCTGAGTAACTGCAAGTTCCCGTCTTGCCGCAGCAGTTACCATAAAAATATTCCGTGCCAGTGCACCTGTATTTGTGCGAGCCGCCACAGGTGCCGTCTGGGCTTGGCACTAGGTCTTCCATGTCTTCAGATGGGATTGGTGAGATTGTGATATTCTCATATCGAGCTTCTGTGTTATACACGCGGACACCATTTAGTCCGCGGGCATACGTTGAGTCTATGACCTTGATTTTGGGCGCCGTCATGTCGTCGACGTAGATCGAGAGTGAGCTGCCCTTAGCGCGCACCTTTAGGTGATACGTGCGACCAGCTTGTATGATTAGCTGCGCGTAGCCAATTTGTCGCCAGCTATGACTGATTGACCCGAGAATAACCTGGTTCTTCGTGTCAATGGCGGCGTAGTACCCATTGTAATCATCTTCGCCTTGGTCTGGGTCCGTGACGCGAAAGATGAAGCCGGCATCACCGATACTTCCAGCTGGAAGGGTTATATCGGCCTCATAGGAGAAGTCTGAAAATTGCCGCCCGTTGATGAGAGCCTTGCTGCCACGGGCCTTCTGTCCCACGAGAGCCTTGGTCACAACTTGATACCCGCCACCGTAGGTCGACCATCTCTTCAGGCTAGCGTCGGCAAAGTCATCACGAAAGTAATTGGCTCCTGCCGAGGGGCATGAAATTGTAGCCTGAACGGTATAGTCACCTTGCGCTTCGAGAATCACGAGGGGCCAAGTTCTTGAGAAGGCGCTTGCTTCGGCGGCCAATTTGTCCAAGGGTGCAGCTTGCCCTAAGTAGGCGTCAACTCCGAGGACAAACGGTTGAGTGCGGACTGGGTTAATCATTGGGTATCCTAGGAATGTGTCAGTTCTTGTTCTCATTTGGATATAGAGAATGGGGGACGCTTTTTGCCTTCGGTAACTGAGTTCTCAGCAGACGGCTGCTTGAAGCATTTAGAGGTGGAAGGAATCTGTGAAGCGCGCGAGCATGCCTCCTTCAGCAAGCTTTGTGTCACATTGGCAGCGCCAAAAAGACGACTGGCAAATGAAATGAGAGTGACAGACATGAGCTCATGCAAGCAATCCGTCGGGAATATATCGAAGCAAGATCCATTGCCGGGAGCTGAAGAAACAGAACTGTTCAAGACACCTGGTAATACAATTGCACAGGCGTTCCACAGCTTCGTTGCGTGCGCGGCTGCGGCGCCAGGGCCTTCACCCTGGGGCCACGAGAGAGAGACGAGAGACAGAAAATTCTTGCCGTCGTCGTAGATGTTCACCTGACTCTCCCACACAGAGGTAGCAAGCTTGTCCAGCACGGTCTGGTTTTGGTAACCAGGCAGTGAGGTGAAGTCTACGTTGAACGGTACTAGAGAGGCGTGTGCAGAGCCGCTGGCGATTGGATGCGGTGGAAAATTGACGGGTTTGGTGAGAGTATAAACATCCTGGGCTTGTACCGGCCCGCCGCCCAGTAGCGCTGGCAATATGGCAAGAACGATCGTGGTTCTCATTTTGCGTGCGCCTGGCGGAACAGTTGGTTGAGTAAATGAAGCTGACTTCTTGCTGGGGGCTTTCGTATCCAAAGGCAGTAATTTGAAGACTCGCGTTACTACTTGTTGGCAGCTAATTGCACTTTCTGTGGCACGTTGTTTGCAAGTCGGACCCCGGCGACTGGTCGAGGCTGCTGGGTGTTCGGGATGTTGCCGACCTCTAACCTGGTATCAATCTTACTGTGCTTTGAGAAAGTCTCTCCTGCCGTTGCAAGAAGTCTTCTTCTATAGCCTTAGAGATTTATTATGGAGCTGGTTTATACTGTCTCTAGTCCAGAAGAATACGGATAACAGTAGTTTCGACTGAGTACTCCGCTATGATCAGACACCGACACTGTCTGACAGGGTTAATCTCATTTGTATTAATTTTTTGGTCAACTTGTTAAATTGAATCAATACCCACACGGTGGTCTAGACTCGATATTTTCCATGGATGAGATGCCCGCACAGCTGCACGATGCCGGAGCCTGATTTTATAAAGCCTTCAGCCTGTTACGCCTCAATCGCTGCACAACTGCCCCGTTGACAATTGGTCCAGCAGGGTTTTGTTTTAGCTTTTATACCTGGTGTGTGCCACTACCTCAGTTCCACACACTCTAGTAGGCTCCAGTGTGGGCCGCCTCGGCCCATGTCAAGCTGTCCTCGAACACGTCTCAACGCAGTCGTCGGAAATGGTGACTATCTTCATGTGCTATTTCGCGATGTAGTCTTGTAATTTCCGGAAATTTTATTATTGCTTCATGTAGTCATCAGTGGATCTTTGGACTGGGCTTTCTGCGTACATGAATTAATAAAGCCTTACTGCAATCTGGTGGAGCTCAACAATAGGCCATGGGGTCCTTGTGGATAAGCAATGCAGTGCAGTCCGCAGCAGAGTTTTGTGTCATTTGGCTTAGGCAGATTATATTGGCCTCTGTAATGTGAGAATAGAAAAACGGAGACGTAGATCAATATCAATATGTTAAATTGTCAAACTGAACTAGATCAACATTTGTGAACTCAAAGACGTACATGGCGAATCCCGAAACTCGGTTCACTCGCCTACCTCTCGTTGCCTGGCTTTCTGTGATTTTTAAGCATGATCGCCTTCGTAAATCCTCTCCGAATGAGGTTGATTCTCTGTGCCTTGCTTATTCTGCTGACTGGCGCGTCTGCACTTCGGCATGACCGTCTATTCAATTCCGCAATTCGTTTCAGTCGCAGCGAGGGCAGCAGCGGCACAAATTTAACACTAAAAGCGAACAGCAGTCTTACGGAATCTGTCGAACTTGTTGAAGTTGCCCAGGCAGAAGCTAGAGACCGCAATGCTCGGCTTCTTGGGAACCCGCGTCGAAACAAGTACGAACTGCGCAGCGCCAGTGCCCGCCTCAACAGCCCTGCTTCCTCCCTTCAAGAGAATGGAACAGTGCAATATTCTACCTATGATGGTACAGGTGTCAATGGCACAGTGTCAGCAGCTTTGTCCCTGGTTGCTGAGGCGTTTGGTGCAAACCTGACTGCTCAGAACGACAGGCTTGAAAAGCGCGGCGGGTATTGGATGGAGCAAATGGTCCAGAACGGTGCCTCACCCTTCGCCCCCCCTGGCTACAAGGTTCGTCGAAACGCGCATGTCTATGTTGATTCCGCTTAGGCTCACATGCATCCTAGGTCTGGCGAAACGTAAAGGACTACGGTGCCGTGGGTGACGGTGTTCATGACGACACCACAGCCATCAACCGCGCCATCAGTGATGGAAACCGCTGCGGCCCAGACTGTGGCAGCTCAACTACCCTTCAGGCCTCCGTCTATTTTCCGGCCGGTACCTATCTTGTTAGTCGCTCTATTGTTGCTTACTATTTTACGCAAATGATTGGTGATGTACGTGATTGCAACTGCTCTGGAAATGCACTGTCTAACATGTGTCCGTGACAGGCGACGAATCCGCCCATAATCAAGGTTGCACCAAGCTTCGTTGGCTTGGGGGTTATTTCTTCAGATGTGTATATTGAAGGAGGCAATGGCGCTTCATGGTACATCAACCAGGTACTTTAAATGCAGCAAAGTTTTAATGAACCGTTACTGAATAGCGTCTCAGAACAATTTCTACCGCCAGGTTCGCAACTTCGTCATAGACATGACGGCTGGCCCAGCCCGCGACTATATCGCAGGTATTCACTGGTAATATCTGGTATATTCCAGTTTAATTGACTCTCGCTAATACTGCCCACAGGCAGGTAGCCCAAGCGACGTCGTTGCAAAACATTAAGTTTAGGATGTCAACGGCCGCAGGGAACAACCAGCAGGTACGGTTACTCTACACTGTACATTCATTGTATTGACTTGAAGCTTAGGGCATCTTTATGGAAAATGGAAGTGGTGGCTTCATGAGTGATCTCGAGTTCACAGGCGGAACTCTTGGTGCATATGTCGGCAATCAACAGTTCACTGTCAGGAATCTAAGATTTTCCGGCCAGTTGACACGGGCGATTGAAATTCATTGGGATTGGGGCTGGACATGGAAAGGACTGCAGATTGACAACTGTCCTATCGGTATCATCATTTCCGGGCCTGATCCTGACGCCCTTGGCTCAGCCATCTTCCTCGACAGCGCTTTTCGGAACGTCAACATCGGCATTCAGCTAAAAGCGCCTGGCTCAAGCTACGGCAAAATTACGGTGAACCTCTTCAACCTCCAGGTATCGAACGTGCCAGCGGTCGTCCAGTATACCGATGGCAAAACGCTGTTGACAGGGTCTGGCGGAGCCCAGACGATCCAGGCCTGGGGTGTCGGCAAACGCTATGATACTCGCAATGGCGAGAGCTCTGGTGTCTGGCAACCCGGCGCACACTACAGTCGCTTCCCAGAAATAAGTTCTTCTTTGGTTGCGAATGGAAAATTCTTTGAGAGATCCAAACCACAATATGAGGGAGTGGCTGCCAGCCAGTTCATGAATATCAAGATGGCCCCGTATTCCGCCGCTGGTGATGGACATACAGATGACACACAGGTCCTAAATAGGGCCATGCGAGATTCCGCTGACAGTGGGCGGATCTTGTGGATTCCATCAGGAGTCTACCTTGTTTCGGATACTGTTTTCATCCCATCTGGTGCGAAAGTGGTGGGACAAGCCTGGTCACAGATTATGGGTTTCGGCGCGAAATTCGCAGACATAGACCGGCCCCTCCCGGTTGTCAAGGTCGGCAATCCCGGCGACATCGGCGCTATGGAAATCCAGGATCTTCTTTTCACGGTCAAGGGAGGTACCGCAGGGGCTATTGTCTTGCAATGGAATATTCACGAATCCTCTCCTGGTTCTGCTGCGATGTGGGACACACATATTCGTGTTGGCGGTGCTGCGGGGTCTGACTTGCAGGCTTCACACTGCCCAAAGCTTACCGGAAGTGTTAGGAAGGAATGTATTGCAGCATCCATGCTTGTACATATTACGTCAAAGGCTTCCGCATATTTTGAAAACACTTGGTTTTGGGTCGCCGACCATGTAAGCGGCGCATCTAACACATGCCTAGTTTCAGGCCAGCTAACTTCATAACAGGATATTGATGTATTAGCACAAACACAAATCGATGTATATGTTGGAAGAGGTACGTCAATTGAATCTTGTTTTAGTTTAATTAGCCTATTAATGTATGACTAGGTGTTTTAATAGAGAGCACCGGGCCGGTCTGGCTCTATGGCACAGCGTCCGAGCACTGTGTACTTTATCAATATCAGACAATCAACGCTGCGAACATCTTCATGGGAATGATCCAAACCGAGTCGCCTTATTATCAAAGTGCCCCAGGGGCACCTAAACCATTCTCAACAGCAAGTGTTTTCCCCTCGGATCCGGCATGGGACTACTGTGACCCCTCAGCGACAAATTGCGCGTTTTCCTGGGCTGTACGCGTTATCAACAGCATAAATATTTATATTTACGGAGCCGGTCTTTATTCCTGGTTCAACCAATATGATCAAGCGTGCGTGGCGGCAGAAAACTGCCAGGATCGCATCTTTGAGATCACCAGCAGCAGCGCGATTTGGGTGTACAGTCTGATCACCAAGGCAGCGGTGGAGATGATCAGCCCTAGCGGCGGGACATCAGTGATCGGAAAAGACAATAAAATCAACTACTGCGATATTATTATGGCGTGGATGGGAAGTGCTGGCGGCGACGTGTAAGTAGGACAGTGCCCTCTACCTGGTCGAGTCTCACTAATCAACGGTTCAGTGGTTCTGGCGGTGCCATACATCATTCCCCAGCTTCTGCTACAGTAATTTCGTTCCCAGCGACTTCAGTTGCCCCAACCCAGACATTCACTATCGCTGGTCCCGTTGTCAGTCAGATTGACTTTACAGACAACGACGGCAACCAAAATTTGCCCCCAGGCCCTGGGAGTTCCGTTTGCGCGGTAGGTGCCCGGCTTCCCCTCTCCCGCGGCGTTGGATCTATAAAATCTACACAACATGACTAATATTCCTCCAGCGCTGTGATCTTTGTCGCTTGATAACATCAACCTGTTGTGGCGTCCAAGGAGGCGTTTCCAACCCCATTGAGATTGGGGCCCGAGTTCCGATCCCTCGGCCCATGTTTCTGCCCCCAGGTTTTATTCCAAACCAACCAGTCACGGACAAGAACGGTGCTACTTTTGCTGCGGGACAGCCCCTATCTCAAGAGATCCTGGTCCCGATTGGTGCCATCTTCCCCGTCCCATTTCTCATCCCCGCTGGCCTTCCACTGAGCGATACCTGGTCGCCAGACGCGCGCAACAACACGAGCAACAGCACGCTGTACCTCATTCCCGGATTTTGGAATGGTCCTCGTACTATTCAGTGCCAATACCCATGCATTATTGTGTTCCCCCCCCATGACAACTAGCACCAGCTGGAGCCCACCTCCAATCACGATCGGGAGTGATCCGACGAAAACAACAACTACCATCCCACCCTACACGACTGAGCTGATCAAGATATCCAGAACAACGATTGAAACAAAAAAGAGTCAGCCAACTCAGACAATCTACCCAAAACCTGGACGGAAACCATTGTGCTTTAAGCTGCCGATTCTCAGGATTCGCATTTGTCCGCCAGCTCTCAAGATATTCCCACCGATCCCTCCCGTAACCATCATTCCCATTCCTCCGGGAGGCAAGCCAGAGCCTACGAACACAAACAATGAGCCAACGCCAGAGGAAGAACAGGTACTTTAATTACTCTCATTGTGCAAGTTTGAGGTGATGACTGACCACTTTACAGGAGGAAGAGGAGGATGAAGACGAAGAAGAGGAACCGCAACTCTGTGCAAGTGACCCTTACTCAGATGACTCTGACGGCACTGATGATGGCACATATCCTGGTGCAGGTATGGACAATTCGCCGGATGACTATCAACCACCAGGCGCCGGCATAGGTAGGCCAACAACAGACATTATCACGGCAACAAAAACAGTGACCGTTACACCGACGGTGACCGTCACGACTGATGTCACCATCACTATTGCCCCAACGGATTACTACAAGTTCACCTCTACCAGAGGCTCGGGAGACACTGTTGTCTGTCAGTCTTCGGGTGTGATTGATTTCTATGGTGAGAAAATAACTACTTGTGAAGGAGAACGCTCCATGATTCCTCGAACGACCACCTCGGAACCGCCGCCGCCGCCGCCGCCGCCAGCGCAGACTATTGCGTGGGGGTGGTTTCAACAAACTGTATTGACGACTGACTGCAGGTAAGCCTACCACAACCCTCACTTTGACCAGACGAAATGTGTCTCGCTCACCTCCTCTGTCTAGCGTTAAATGCCGCACTAGCACCGACCAGTCGGCGTACGCCCTACCTATCAATAACCCCTGCCACGCCCATGCAGGATATCAGGCGCGCGGCTCGGATGGATATTATCTTGGGGACGCCATGTATGACAAGAAGATGACGTTTCCGGATGGTGTCTGTGGCTCGCCAAAGCCTTATATCTGCACCAACCCCGATCCACATAACGTCGATACCTGGAAGTGCCTGGATGAGAGTGGAGATACGCTGTCTACCTGCGAGTTGACGAGCAGGAGCGCCTTCGACTGGAAGAGTACCTACTGCAACCCGAATCCCTTCTCCGGCACTACTTATAAGTTGGTGTTCCGATGCGCAACTAGCTTCTCTAGTATCAACTGCACATAGTTAATCCCAGAGAGTACTGTCCAGCCAAACTATAGTACATTTTTTGCTAGAAAATACAGAATCGATTTTCTAATTGTCTGCCTCTACTACAATACCATTAACAGTACTTTATTACTTGGGGTTACTAATATACTAATATAGTTCACAGGTAAGTAGGGTTAATAGGTAAATAAACTACCTTCTTGTTATAAATATAGCAAGGCAGGCTAGCTAGAGGGAATAGAGGCTAGGCTAGTAATACAACTATAAGCGTCTAGATTAAGATATAATAAACAGCTTGTCCATGGCCTGGAAAGCTATATATACACTATTACGCCTGCATTAATTGCTAGAATTGCTTTCAATAGCCTAATCTTTTGCCCCGTGGTCTGACAGCACAGGCGTTTATCACAAGTATATCTTATCTTATATACTATTAAAAAGACCTAAAACTAAGTACAGTATTAGAGAAGCTACTAAGGTCTTGTTATAAACGAAGAAAGGTGACACCAGGCAGCCCAGGGCGGCCCGAACTAAAGGCCTAGAGGGCTTCAGCAAGAGGCGCCTACTGGATGCCCGATTAGGACACTTGGTCACATGACCACATAAAGCGCTCAGAGCGCTCAGGACTAAGCGGCGTAAGCAATGCTCAAGACACTCAGGACTAAGCCACATAAGCAGCTCGTTATAATAGAGAGATAGATAAGTACTTAAGGATAAAGTAATTTTATAGTATAAGATAGTCTAGATCTCTATTAATTAATCTAAATAATAGTTCTATTATTAAGAGTTGACCTTTTAATAGACTTATATATTATAATACTACTATAAACTACTTATAACTACATTATAGCTATTTAACCTAACTTACTTCCTAAGAAATAGACTCTTTTATAACTTAGAAATAAGCTATTATTATAGGTTTATAATATCTTATTAAGTATTATATAATATTAATATAATAATAATATAATTTATAAGTAAGTAGGCTATTTAAGTAAGTAGGCTAGTGTTATAAATGCTGTCTAAAGGACGCTATTATGTGACTGCGGGGCTGAGCCAGACCGCCGTGTAAGGCTTAGTACGACCCAATTAAGACGCGCGGTCATATAATTAAGACTAGATTAATGGCTTAAGGCTTTAAGCTAGTGAGCCCTAGAAGGGATTAAAAGGATCTATTATTAAATAGATAGATCTAACTTCTATAATAGAGAGATAAACTAATATAAGTAAAGAATAAACTCCCTAACTAGTTTAAATAATTTAGATCTTTATTAATTAATCTAAGTAATAATTCTACTATTAAGAGTTCTACTCTTAATAGACTTATATACTTATAATACTACTTTATATACTACCCTATAACTTTAACCTAACTTACTTCCTAAGAAATAAACTCCTTTATAACTTAGAAATAAGTTACTATTATATTTTAATTAATCCTATTTAATAAGTTATTTTAAAACCTTAAGTAGCTAACTAAGATATTATCTAATAATAGGAACCTTAATACTACTAATATTATTATATAGTTAGTTAAAGAAATTAAGTACCTTTAGGAGTAGAATTAAGTTTTTATTATAGTATAGGAAACCCTAAAGACCACTACTAAATCTTTTAAGGAGGATATAGATAAATTAAAGGATATTCTATTATTATACCTAAATTCCCTAAGCTTAAGCTATTTAATGGCTAGAAAGGGGATATATAAACCTTTTTTATATAGTTAAGGGCCTACTTTAAAGTTAATCCTAAGACCCTTAAAACTCTTAAAACTAAGATAATAACTATTAAAGGGTTTTTCTAAGGAAAGGTATTTAAGTAGTAAGAACTAATACTATATTAATACCTTAAGTATAAAGTTAAAGTTAATATTAAAATAGTTTATATATTCTTAAATTATAATATATTTAAGGATTAACTCTTAAGTATATTTAATAACCTTAATAAGTATAAGCTTATTATTTAGTAACTTACTAACCTTTAATAAACTAGATTAACTACTTATTATATTAAAGAGTTTAAATAAATTATAACTAAAGTACTTAAATAAGGAAATAAACTTAAAATAAAGCTTTTCTATAAAGGACTTAAAGAAGAACTTAAAGATAATATTTATTATAATAATTAACTACTATTATTTAATAATTTTATAAAACTAGTTATTAAAGTAAATAACTATTTATATAAGTATAAGTAGGAAAGAGGAAGATAAAGTAGTAAAAGGAATTTTAGGAAATTTAATAAACCTAATAGTAGTAAGTTATATAAATGTAATACCTCTTAAAGCCACTACTTTAGACCTATAAAGCTTAATATAATAAATAAGAAAACCTTTAAATACTATAATTATAAAAAACTAAGATATATAATAAATAAGTATAAAATAATAAAGAAAAATACCTAGAAATCTATAAATAAAAGATAAAATATTAATATAATTAATTATAAAAAACTACTTATTAGGGATATTAGTATAGTAAATAGTAAAGATTATATCTTAGATACTAACTATTTCCTTAATACTATAAACTATAATATTTAATTTATTAATAATACCAGTTTAGAGGATAAGGACTAAGAATATAATACTTAATTTATATATAGTAATACTACTAAGGTACTAAAAATATAACTTAATCTTATTAAGGTATATAATAATATTCCTAAAGACCCTACTAAAAACTTTAAAGACTACTATAGTCTTATAGGCTGGTAGTTTTATAATAAAGGAAAGCTTATATAAGTTATAATTTCTATAATAAATATTATTAACCTACTTATACTTTTCTTAAGCCTAGAAGAAAGATAAGAGTTATTATATATTAATAAGGACTACCTAGAAATAAGACTTATATACTNAAACTATACTATAATCTTATAGGCCTTATACCCCTTTAATTATTATATATAATACCTTTAAAAGAAGCTAGACTATTATTAATTTCTTAATTATAACCTATATAATAACTTATTTAAAAAAACTAATTTTAGGTACTAGAGAATTAATACCTAATCTAATAGATTTATTATAATAAAATAAAATAATAAATTATACTATACTAAGGATAAAAACCCCTATACTATCTAAGTTATAACCTTAAGATATAAGGACGGTGGAAATAGTATAGTAATAAGGTGCCCACCTAGCCTAGGCCTAATTAGTATAGACAGTAGATAACCTAATTGTCGTTGAAGCTCTAATAAATTAAGAAAAGAAAGAACTTAAACTCTCTTCAACACCTTAAGGGAACTCAACTAGTCGGGAAACAACAACTATTATTGCTAGTAAGACTGACTCTTCAACAGGGATCTAACCGGTCTCTATATATTATAAATATCAGTAATACTACCTATTTCATAATTAATATCCTTATTAAAGGAACTAAAATCAAGGTAATAATAAATAGTGGAGTATAAGGAAACTTTATCTTACCGAAACTTATTAATAAATTATAATTATCTTAGAGTGAAAAGAATAAGCCCTATTAACTTATAACTATAGATAGGGGAGTAGTTAAGTATAGCCAGGGAATAGTGGATTAGGAAATCACATAACTTCCTATCTCCATTAAAGGCCATAATAAAACTCTTACCTTAGATATCATAGAGATCTTAAAACATGATGTTATATTAGGGATACCTTAGTTGTAGGCGAGTAATCCTAGAGTTAGCTGGAGAATAGGCTAACTCTAGTGGGATATACTAAGATGTGATTACGGCAAGAAGAGCGGCCGTAAGAAAAAGGCACCTTCACCGGATTATAAACAGTCTTGAGGAATTTATATAATAGCCTGAGAACTAAAAGCTAGTATAACGGAGATTTTTAAGGAATACTTAAAGTACAGTAAGTTATTTAGTAATAAGCTAGAAATAGGACTACTAGAGTACTTATACTAGGACTATGAGATTAAACTCTAGCCCAGTAAGGAACTGAAGTTCTATAAGGTATACTTATAGAACCCTAAGTAAGACTAAGTACTTAAGGAGTATCTAGAGGAGAACCTATAAAAGGGTTATATTAGACTATTAGAATTACTGGCAGGATACCTAATCCTGTGGGTTTTAAAGAAAAACGGGAAACTAAGACTATATATTAACTATTGGCAACTAAATAAAATCACAATTAAGAACCAATACCTATTACCACTTATTGTAGAAATCCGAGATAAGCTAGGTAAAGTTAAATAGTTTACTACCTTTAACCTAAAAGGGGCTTATAACCTTATCTATGTTAAGGATAGTTATAAATAGATAACCGCCTTTTGAACTATAAGAGGACACTTTAAATACCTAATTATGCCTTTCGGACTTATAAATACGCTAGTAATATTTTAAATAATAATTGATAATGTGCTTAGAAAACTACTCGACAAGTTTATGGTCATATACCTAGATGATATCCTCATCTACTCTAACACTCTTAAGGAATATAAACAGTATATCTACAAAGTACTGCAGACCCTATAGAAGGCTAAACTCCTAGTGGAAGCATTGAAATATAAGTTCCACTAGTAGAAAGTTAAATTTCTAGGGTATAAAATCCTACCTAGAGAAATCTAAATGAGCTAGTTAAAAGTCTAAGACATCAAGAATTAGCCTATACTAACTAACCTTAAGGAGGTTAGGGGATTCCTAGGCTTCGCCAATTTCTACCAACACTTTATTAAAGGATATAGAGCTATAACTATCCCTCTTATAGATCTCACTAAGAAGGATATAGAATTCTATTAAGGTAATAAGGAAGCTAACGCCTTCTAATAGCTTAAAGACTAGATCCTAGCTAAACCGGTCTTACTTACTACTAACCTTAATAAACTATTTAAAGTGGAAACTAACGCCTTAGACTTTACGCTAGGCAGGCAACTTAGTCAGAAAGACGACAAGGGACGACTTCACCCCGTCGCCTTCTTCTCTAAGAAACTTCACAGACCAGAACTCAACTATAGAATATATAATAAAGAACTCATAGCTATTATTAAAGTGTTTAAAGAATAGAAATACTACTTAAAGGGAGTAAATTACTAAGTTATAGTCTATACTAACTATAAGAACTTAATTTCCTTTATTATTATAAAGGATCTAAATAAATAATAGATTAGATAATATAAAACCCTTATAGATTATGATTTTAAGATCGTATATTATAAAGGATCTAAAAACAGATAAGTAGACGCGCTTAGCTGAAGAGAAGACCTTAAATCGGAATAGTAAGTAGATAATATACCCTTACTCTACTAGGATAAGGATAGGAACCTTATCCTTAACACCTGAGAATTAGACGCCACCTAGTAAGTAAAGCTAGACGATATATAGATATGAAGAATTATAGAAAGAATAAAATAAGATCTATACCTAAATAATTAGGAAATAAACCTATTTATATATAAATTAGAAGGGACCTTTCTATATAATAAACACTAATATGTCCCTAATATACTTTAGGAGGACTTGATTAGAGAAATCCATATATATTTACTATACGGGCACTAGGGGATAGGGAAAATAATAAACCAACTTAGAAGATCTTATAACTTCCTAGAAAGTAGGAAACTGGTATAAAAAGTCGTAAAGAACTGCGAGATGTGTAATAAGGCTAAGTTAGGATGACACGCACCTTATGGAGAACTGCAGCTAATTCCACTACTAGATAGAGCTTGGAAAATAGTCACTTTAGACTTTATTATTAAACTACTACCATCTAAAGAGCCACTATTAGAAGCTGTTTATAATAGCGTCCTGGTAATAGTAGATAAACTTATAAAGTATGCCTATTATATACTATATAAAAAAGCTAGTAATATAAAAGAACTTGCCTATATATTCTTTAAAACTATTATTATATAGTATAGATTACTAATATTAATTATATTAGACTGTAATAAACTATTTATATTATATTTCTAGAAATGTCTAATAGAAACTATGAAAATCAAGTAGAAACTCTCTATAGTGTTCTACTTTTAGTCAGATAGATAAATAGAAATTCTAAATTAAATACTTAAATAGTACCTTAGAAGCTATATTAATTACCAGTAAGATGATTAGGTAGAATGGCTACCACTTGCATAATAGGCTTATAATAGCTTAGACATTAAAAGCATTAAGATATCACTATTTAGGGCAAACTACAAATTTAACCCTATTATCGAAACCCATATACCACAGTATATACATGTACTAGTAGTTATAGTATAAGTAGTAAAAATCACAGAAATATAGAAAAAACTATAATAGGAATAGATATTTTTATAGAACCATATAAAACACTACATAGACAAGAAAAGATTGCCGGCGCCAATCCTAAAGGAGGGAGATAAAGTTTACCTCCTACATAAAAACATCAAAACCAAACAACCTAGTAATAAGCTTAACTAGAAGAAACTTAGACTATTCCTTATTAAATAAAAATTATTAGAAACTAATTATAAACTCTTATTACTAAATATAATAAAGATCTATTTAATCTTTTATATTTCCTTACTTAAAAAAGCACCTAATAATATTATAGTCATAGAAGTTATTATTATAGAATCACTAAATAAATATAAAGTTAAGAAAGTACTTAAAGTATAAGGAAATATCAAGAATTATTATTATCTTATTAAATAGAAAGGATACCTAAACTCTAAAAACACCTAGGAACCTATTAAGAACCTCTAGAGCTGCTAGGACCTCCTATAGGAGTTCCACTAGCAACCAAAGGGCCTAAGTCAGGGAAATCCCTAATACTAAAAGCAGACCAGTTAAGATTATCTAACACACCTAGTGCCTAGATGTTGTGGGTAATCCAGTGCTCGTGAGCATCTAATGTAGGAAGGACATCATCCTCCTTATTAAGCTCTTATATGCCTTGTTTAAATAACTCCTAGCTCTTACTCTTTACTTGACGATAAATCTTTTAAATTCTCAATAAATAATTTACTATAGCTATAAGCTAGGACTGAAGCTCTAATAAATGATCCTCCGCCTTCTCCTTATCTTCATCTAATTTCTTCTACTAAGCCATCAAGTGGTTTATTACTACATTAGCAAGAAGAAGGGAACTAGAAAAACACCCTAGATACTTATAAGAAGATGTTATAAGAACCCTATTATAGGAACGACCCCGACTGACGCACTGCTCGCAGTGCGTCTTGCTGTCAGTAAAATGACACTCCTTCTTGTGCTTAAAATAGTAAGAACACAATATATCTATGTCTACCTTATTAAGAGTAATATAGGCTTTTAAAGTATCACGCTTGTTGCNTTTTTTGCGAGTGAGGTTTCTCGATACGACCTGACATGGCGTCAGAACATGATGATGTAGGAGGGAAGTTGTATAAACGCTTACCCGGGCGAACTAGTGGCCTTAGGGATAAGACTAATAGGAGGAGGAGAATTGTGTTATAAACGATAGGAGGTGACACAGGGCAGCCTAGGGCGGCCCGAAGAAGGGACCTAGGCGGCCTCGATAAGGCGCCTGCAGGTCGCCCGATTTGGATACGCGGTCACGTGATCCCCGTGGGATCACGGGCGCACCGTGATCCAGTGAGCCACGATGGGATCACGGTCTCGGCGTGAGCCAGTGATCCAGGAATCACAATAGAGAGATAAACTAGTATAAGTAATAAGAAGGACCCGGCTAGTCTAGATAGTTTAGATCTCTATTGATCAATCTAAGTAATAGTTCTACTATTAAGAGTTAATCTCTTAACGGACTTACACGCTACGACCCTACTGTGAACTGCTCATAGCTACCCTGTAGCTATTCAACCTGACTCACTTCCTAAGAAACAGACTCTTCTGTGACTTAGAAATAAGCCACCGTTACAGCGAACTACGTTATAGGAATTACAAGCAATATAAAAAGAATAACTAATATAATAAGATTTAAAAAAAAGCGGAATAAATGAAAATACTATTATTTTTCATGAAATAAAAACTGAATATGTAATTATTAAAAATTTATGGGTTTAAAGATGATATATTTTACTATTATACAACTATTGAGCTGCATCTCAGTTGACTGACACTAGTGGGCCTCCTGCACGGTCGAGGGTGGCTGCCCTGGCCCCACTGCCTGAGGCACTCCGGGTTGAGGACATCCACTTGACGCGCCATGCACCAAACGCGTGCTAAAGTGGTACATTCACACAGCTCCCCTCGGTCCCTCTCTTATCCTATGTTCCTTCTTCGAGTTGCCGGCTTTTCTTTCACATGACTCTGGGAGTCTCTCTTTTACCCATCAGATCCTTTGCCTTGCCTCGCCGCCTGCTTCTCCGCACCATTGTCGAACCTGTCCCGCCTCCCCATGGTCCCATAAACCCCCGATACGCGTCAAGTGCTGCCGTTGCAACCGCCTCATCAGATTCAATGCTCGCCAAAGCCAATAAGAACTATGAGGCGAATCAGCCGCCGCCATCGCAGCAAACCTCCAAACCCGAGGTCGCCAAGCAGATATTCAAACCCAGCGGCTCCAGCCAAGCCCCTTCAGACATTCGCGACCAGTTCCAATGGAATGGGCACCGGCGGTTCTTGGGCTCGTCGCCCACGGCAGCAAAATTCGGTCGGACGCAGACAAAGAGCTCCAACGACGCGCCGGCTAAAGGCAATGGCGGTACTCCGGGCAGCGGAGCGGGCAAAGGATCTCTTGCATCTCTCTACGGAAACTCTGCATCATCATTCGCGGACCATGTTATTGACCTGACTGCAGAGGATAAGACTGCGACAAACAAACCAGCAGTATTTTTTGCTGAGGACGACTTCAGTGACGATGAAGACCTAGATCTCGACTTCAAGGCCCCCTCTGCCGTCTCCCCCTCAAAAGCTACTTCCATCTCTACATTTACGACAACTAAAGAAAACATTCCACCACAATCTTCCGGGCAACCCATCCCGTGGTCATCGTCACCGGCCTCACATTTATTACCTCCGCAACAGCGCCGAGCTGAGACGGGTCTGTTTACGGATAGCAGTAGCTCGTTAAAGCGAGAGTCGCCGGAGGCGGATGACGACTGCTTTGAGACACCGGCGCCCAAGCCGAAAAAGAGGATGCTGCCTTCAAAGTGGCGGCGAGAGGAGTCTGCAAAGGAGGAGGCTCGCGACATAAATCCAGAAACGCCGGCGACAAAAGCCCGAGCTAGTGCTCTATGGGATCCCTCTGCCAGCGCTATAAAGGAACAAAAGAAGCAGCTCAAGAACCAAAGGAATATAAAACGGGAGGTGACGGAGATGGTGGCCGAGGCCGATCAGACCTCGCGCGAACAGTCTTCTGTGCCTGCCCCACCACGATCAGACACCATTGCACTCAGTAGCGAACAGCGTCATGTTTTAGATCTTGTCGTTGACCAAGGGCAGAGTGTATTTTTCACCGGACCTGCTGGAACAGGTAAATCGGTGTTGATGAGAGCTATCATCAGCGAATTGAAAGCGAAGCATGCGCGGGAATCAGAGCGTGTGGCGGTGACGGCGTCTACAGGTCTCGCTGCATGCAACATTGGCGGTATCACGCTGCACAGCTTCTCGGGTATCGGTCTTGGCAAAGAAGACGCAAGTGTGCTGGTCAAGAAAGTGCGAAGAAACCCGAAAGCGAAGAATCGCTGGCTCAAGACCAAGGTTCTTATCATAGATGAAATCTCCATGGTGGATGGAGACTTATTCGACAAGCTGTCACAGATTGGTCGCACAATACGCAACAACGGGCGACCTTGGGGCGGCATACAACTTGTCATCACGGGAGACTTCTTCCAGCTACCACCGGTGCCTGACGACTCGAAAAGCCAGGCGAAATTCGCATTTGATGCGGCGACATGGAATACATCGATTGATCACACGATTGGTCTTAATCAAGTATTTCGTCAACGGGATCCAGAATTCGCTCGCATGCTGAACGAAATGCGACTTGGGAAAATCACAGAGGATACGGTACGAGCATTCAAGGCGCTGGAGCGGCCGTTGAAGTTTGACGACGGCGTTGATCTTGCACAGCTTTTCCCGTTGCGTGCGCAGGTTGAGGGATCCAACGAGAAGCGCCTGCGAGACTTGCCTGGGGAAATTCACCGATTCGAAGCAGCGGATACGGGAGACCCGGCGATTAAAGAGAAGCTGCTTGCGAACATGATGGCGCCCAAGTCGATTGATCTGAAGGTGAATGCGCAAGTGATGCTGATCAAGAACCTGGATGCGTCGCTGGTTAATGGATCACTGGGTCGCGTGATTGGGTTCTCGGATGAGCGAACATTTGAGATGGGGGGCGGAATACCGGATGATCCGACGATGGACGAGGCGTACAACAAAGCTCGCAAAAAGCTCAGCAGTTTCAGCCGGGACCCTGATCTGGTGTCCAACTCGAAGAAGAAGTATCCGGTGGTGCAGTTCATCTCGGCATCTGGGGTGCCAAGAGTGATTCTGTGCCAGCCGGAAGAGTGGAAGGTTGAACTGCCAAACGGCGACGTTCAAGCGAAGAGAACGCAGCTGCCGTTGATCTTGGCGTGGGCGCTGTCGATTCATAAAGCACAGGGCCAAACGCTGGAGCGAGTGACTGTCAACCTGGGCAAAGTGTTTGAGAAGGGCCAGGCATACGTGGCTCTATCTCGAGCGACGTGCCAGGATGGGCTCCAAGTGATTGGGTTTGATAAGCACAAAGTGATGGCGCACCCGAAAGTGGTGGAATTTTATAACAAGCTGTATTCAGCGGCAGAGGCCACGAGGAGGCCGAATTCGATAATGGACTTTGTGTCGGCTAGACGAGGCAACTAGGATTTATAGGTTAGGTATTGTATAATAATGTATGATGATGGTAATTCTGGACTGTTGACTTGGTGTGCGTGTCGTGTCTGTTGTGCTTGTTGTGCTTGTTTTAGTTGTTGTGCTTGTTATTCTTGTTGTGCTCGTTATGCTTGTAGTGCTGGTTGTGCTTGTTGTGCTGGTTGTGCTTGTTTTGTCCATCAACCTTGTTGTTGCCATCTGTTTTGCCTATTGCGTATACTGTATTTGATACCCTCAATATGACATGTGAGCAGCCTTCCATCTCAAACACGGTCTGTTCCCGGAATCACGGCTCGGCAAGGTGGGTCTGACGTCTGTGGGCAAAGTCCACGATGACTCTGCCGGCGAGCGGGTCCAGGCAGGCAGCAAGTCCGGGCCTGCAGGGAGTTCACCGCGGCTGCAGGGCCAACATGCGCTGTAATTCCAGTGGTCTCGGGCTGCTGCGAACCTGCCAGCGCCTCTCTACCTACGCTAGCGCTCTTTTCGGGGAGGAGGAGACCCTTTTTAGTGGGTTCGGCCAGCCGGCCAGCGATAGGCGGGGGACACTCACTCTCTGGCCTCTGACGAGCAGCATTTCTTTTTTTGGTGGGCGGCGTAGCCATTACGATTCTCCTCCTCCTCCCGCACTCCTCCAACCCTCTCTCAACGAGTCCGACGAATTCGCAGCGCGACAGACAAGGACGGGATTGCTGGAGCCATTCTCGTCTGCATCTTGTGCATTGCATCGGCCAAGTTCTCCTCGCGGGCCTCGTCCTCCTTGCTTGCCGGCCGCGCTACCACAAGTGCAACTGGCCACGAGACCTCTTGTTTTTCGCAACCTTCGACCCAGCAACGCCGGACGAAGGACAAGGCGAGAGCATCGGCGGGTCAATTCACTTGGCAACGAGGAAATCAAATCCAAGAAGAAGGAGCAGGTATTCAGTTACTCGGCACCTCTTTTTCTTGTTTCTCTCCTCTCCTCACGCCTCCGTTTTCCTCTACCCGGGTAGGTAGTCTCTTTGGTTCACCGACTGCGCGAGCGCGACTTGACATCACCCGCCCGCAAACGAGGAGCCAGCTCAGCAACCGCTGTAGCCTCCTAGTTTTGGATTCAGCTGAGAGATTAACCATCGGGTTTTCATCCACCATACTCGACATCAGAGTTTCCTCTTTAATGCGGGAGATTCATCCATCGCAAAGTAGTCTCTCGTGACTACAGCTTGCTGCCCCCTGTTTAACGACAGCAATCACTTTCCGTGCCCGACTGCCACAAGTCGACCTACAGGCAAGCGAAACCGACAGAAACCAGCAAGTCGCTCAAAATGGCGAACCAATTCATCGGTCTCCAGATGCGGGTGGTCCTGCGGGACCCTCCTGGATACCAGCTCATTGGAACTGTTCGAGATGTTGAAGCTGGTAGTAGCCTCAGCCTCACCAATGGTACAGCCACCTCTCTCTGCGTTTACTCAGAATCATCAAACTAACTCCTGCCCAGTCTTTGTAGTTGCCACCCAAGAGCATCTCCCGCACATGCGAATCAATGCGCTCAACATTGCCGACCTCTCGGAGCTCGCCAAAGAACAACAGCAGCCTCCCCCACCCGTTTACGATGCGCCGACACCAACTCAGCCGACTAGCTACGCCTCCCAGACGACATCGCCGACGAAATCAAACTTTGTCGACCCTGCTATTCTGAGCATGGTTGATCCCATCGCGCCTCTGGGTCCCGCCCTCTCAGATTTGGTGAAGAGAGAGGGCAAGAAAAAAAAAAGACGTGAATCACAAATCACCCGCCGCAAAAAAAGGCGAAAGCAGACCGCCGTAGGCCGCTGTCTCGCTTTGCATGTAAATGCGCCTTTGGCGTCGCGACCTGGGCGCATATGCATGTAAAGCCGTTTATTACCAAGATGCCATGTACGTGTTTCTTTTCGATGATGAGACGGGGCTCGTCGCCGGGTGCGTACGCGGACAGGTTTTTAGGGGGCGCGTAAAAGGCATCTTGTGATGGGTCGAGAGGCCGCTGCAGTCGATCAAAGGCGAAACGAGCTTCGATTGTCTGCGAAGCTGGGGTGGCGAGCACATGAAAGGCAAAAACAACGGAACAGACGAAGCGGAGCATGTTTATATCGTCAAGTCACCGGGGTGAGAGCTCGCCGCATGAAAGAGCAACATGGGCTTCTTCATAATGCAGGCTCAATACTGTTTGAGACAGCGCTGAGTACTACACGGAGAGACCCTCATCTTTTAAACTGCACTCATCTGTTCCCTATGATGTCGCAGAATTTATGATTCACATCCCTCGCTAACTTTCACACCTTTGGCTAGTCTTCATTCGCCTCGCTCGGCTTCACATATCTCGCAGATATTTACATATCTCGGTAAGACAATGGCGCACCACGCCACATCGCGGTGCCGCCGGAGTCACCGCTTCCTTCACTTAAAGGTACCCCTCACTACTGTTTGTCTCAATTGGAATGGACGCTTTTTACTTCTTTTTTCAACGCTGTCCAATTCCACCACTACGGCACTGAGACGGCTGGTCGTCGGGCCGTGAACAACAGAAACCCACTAGACAGAGTAAAAATACAAATCAATATCAGCGGCAAGCAAAATCGCTTTTTCTCCCTTGGAGCCCTGTCTCTGGGTAACTCAGCGTGCCTCGCTCGACGCTGCACACGCGCTCGGCGGCTGTAGTGAGCATCTTCTGTTAAATTCCAAGGCATTTGCGCTCGTGTGTAGTCGTTTCTAATATGCTTATAAACCACCGCGGCTTGTGTCTCGCCCAGTCCATACTAGGCCGTGATGTCGATGACCCTTGTAAGTGCTGCATATTAGAAATTACACAAATGGCTGTCCATTAATGCGACGTAGCTGCATGGTATGTAACAGAATTGTGATTGCTATGGAAGACTTAACCCCGATGAAAAATCTATAGTACTTCCTCACGGGCTCGTAGTTTGTCTGCTTGCTGTGATTGCTGTAGAGGCGGCGCTCCCACAACGGTCTCTCACGCATCCGACGGGACCCTCCTGCAAATCAGAATATACACTAGCCTTTCTTTGTGCGGCGCATACTCATCCAATATCAGGTTTTGCCACGCATATATACTCATTTCTTTTGCGCTGCTCACCACCGACGAGAGGGCGCACCCGTGGCGTGTCGAAAACCCTAGCGGTTGCGCAGAAGCATCCCCGCTTCATGGTACACACCATACCGGAATAAAAAAAAGACCAGCCGACGGATTCTTATCTGTCTCATTACTATGGCTTACGATGTTGACATCAAAGTGCATCTCCCTCCCCCTTGGCACGCCGGGCTCCCTGTTATCGGGCACCGGTCGCGTGATTGCAAAAAGAAGAGAAACAGGCATCATATATGCCCGCATTAGCTTGCAATATTCCACTGTTCTTTTTTTTTTCGCCAAGCGCTTTGCCCTTTGTATCATTTTGCGTCTCCTGGCATATTCTCCGACCTGCCGAAATCGTACAAGTTCGCAATTTGCGGTTCATAGAGCGGCCCGCGCTTCTCGCACCCCTGGGCGGCACTTAAACGGCAGTTGTGAAACTGCGCTCCTCCAGCACAGCACCGGCCAGCAGACGAGATGGGGTCTCGAGCTGGACTGCGCTGAGCCGGGGCCAGCCAAGGGTTTTAGCAAAACGATTCTCGTCTTGCGCGCAAACCGTTGGCTCAAGCCAGCTCTTCTGGAGTAATACATAGTTCAAGGCTCCGCGGCGGTCCCACATCCCCTTGCTCAAGCCCACCGACTGAGAGAGGTTATGCCTTGCCCGGTCGCCACTCCTGTCTCTTTTCGTTTTTTTTTTCGTTTATAATAATAATGATGTTGGGCAAGGGCCACCATCGACTAGATCCATATTTCCAATTGGGCAAGGCGAGCTTCACTTTACAGGGGTTTCTCGCAGCAGTGCCACACGCTGTGTGGGCCTTGCCCGCCGCCTTGTTCAACGCGCTAGCAACTCAGCTCCATGCCAAGATTGACCTATTTTCGCAATTCCACGCAGGCCAGAAACAGGGCTGGTGCGCGCTCCAACTGTTTTAATGGGGAAGTAGGGCGAGCATGCGTGCCCGTTGTATCGGCCAACTTGTTGGTAGTGGTGGCTGTGCCGAGGTGCCACTCTGTCGGGGAGGGTAAAGGTATGTATTGTTCTTTGTGCTGTATAGATATCTGGATCAGTGTAAATGGTGTTAATCATTGCCCCACTTTGGTTGCAGATCCCCCAGAGGCTTGAAAACCGGCCCTTCACCAATAGTGCAGGAAACCTGGTCCCTGTACGCATATTGTCACGCTGCATGCTGCATGCTGCAGGCTGCATGGGAGATTGAGTAGAATAGCCAGTCACCCTGCCATCTTGTGAGCGCCACAGAGTGATTGCTTTACAAGGCTGCCATGTGTGGAGCATATGGCAAACTTGGTTGCTAAACTTAGATCAAATTGATCTGTGCAGTTTCCACTATAACTAATGCAAGCAAGTAAGAAGATATTCGAGCAGCTTAGAGTTACAAAAGCAAGGCTATGCTATAACAGCCCTGGTTCTAGCATGGCCGCAATCTCTGCCCCTGACTTGGGGTCGAGTTTCCCAACGAGACCCGCGGGTGGATGGGGATTTCCATTGAGGCACCAACGTGACCCGGATTATTGACAGCAGCACCGTCCGGCACAGAAGCTAGACAATACGACGGGTCGCTCTCAGAGGTCTCGGCCACCAGAGCCGTTGTCAAGTGGCGCCACTGCCTCGCACTGCGCGACTCGTAATCTTCAGCAATCTTCGTGGATGGGGCCATTCCATCCATCTACATCTCAAAATAGGATGATTAGCTCGTTTCTTACGTATCCAGTGCGCATTCTATTGCCAAGTTTCGGTCTGCCGGGGGGGGGGGGGGATTCATACCGGTTCAGCATATAGAGCTGTTTTAAGACCAAAATGATGCGCTATGTAGCGGACTCGGCCACTAGCCCATGCTCGCTGGTCCTCGGTGGCAAATTCCAAGTTCTTCAGTGTGATCATTGGAAACATGATGAAGAACGCTGAGAGACTGTTTTCCATCCCATTGTCCCCACACGCAAAGTTGGGGAGGGTTAGCAGAAGCGACGTGCGATTCTTAAACCACCCCAGATAATAGGGTGCGCCAGAGATAATCTCTTGGACAACTTCCTTGCAAGACTGCGCGGCCGCATGATACTCTGGCAGCATTTGGATATCTGTGCGCTGATGCATTATAGCAAGACATCGTAGTACCATATTGTTGTACATCAGGCGCGCCTTTCGTACCAAGTTCCAGACGCCTGCTACCCACGGGCCACTGTAGCCGTGGACTGGACCCGGTAGAGCCTGCGCTTCGGCCAGGTTCTGTGGCATTTCGTTAACCCAGGCGGCCACGTAGAATCGAAAGTACTCTGGTAAAGTTTCTGGCCAGGCTCGACATTGCTCTTCAAGGGCTTGTGCTCTCTCCATGAGGGCTGCTACCTCGTTGAGATCGTTAAGCGTGGCGCATTCGAGGTCCAAGAGACTGTTCAGCTCGTTCCGCACTTCAACCGCTTGCGTTGCCAATTGAAGGCCAACTAAAGCGTACTTGTCTTTGAAGGTGCCCTTTCCCCACCAGTCAGAGGTGGTCGGCACAGTTGTCCCAGTCAGCATGCCAAGTAGAATCTGTGAATCGTGTCAGTTCCACGCGTGGGGATTCGAGCATTAGGATGGAGCATACTAGTTTGACGCGCACCGCAACGAATATTCCCATGCCGATATCTGTATTTAGCTTCTTCCAGCTTCTGCTATTCATGAGCTGCATTGAACCCGCGACGTGCGACCCCCAGCCATAGCCACCCCCGCTTGTCGCCGACTGTATTTCGTACAGGGCAAGGAGCATCACTGTGGCGAGAGTCGCGTCGCTTGTAGCCACGCTTGGGCGGGACAAGGCAGATGACGTTGCAGCCAATGCCTTAACATAATATGAAGCGGCCTGCCGCTGGATTACTGGGTCAAGGCCTCGATGGGTCAAGGACGAGAGAGAACAGGCCTTGAAGGCAAGATAGAACGGGCTACCCTGCGCGGCTTTCTTGTGAAGGGGGAGAAAGAACCCAAATATCCCACGGTTGGTACTTTCTGGTGGAATAAGAACCCATTTGGAGAGGAAATGGCACGAGGCAGCATCTGAGAGCGGGATCTTGATGGTCGAGTCTATCGGCGGCGAGTTACTGAGCCTGTGCATGGTGTGTGCAACCAAGTATCTCGCAAGATATTCTTCGTCATTATCAGACGATGAGCCCTCGTTTGCGTCTTCCTTTTTTTCCTTTGTGGGTTTTCGAACATCAGTGTAAGGCCGCGTATGAGTATCCGTCACCACGGGATAACCAGGGCATTGTCGTTTGCTCTTGCGGCAGCGATTACAAAAGGGTTTGGTTTCATCGCACTGGTGAATTGATGATCAGAATCTCATGAGAAGAGGACGGGAATTGGATTGAAATCATGCAGGATGGGCTTACCTTGATCTTGCGTGACCTACACAAGTAGCAGCCGCGAGAGGGAACGCCGTTGTAAACCATGGTTGTTGTGAGATGAGAGAGTGCAAGCGGTGAGTGTATGTCATCAGAAAGATGTAATCGATATGCCAATATTGGCGATTTGAGAGGGATATATATATACTCCTGGACGGTCTGATGGCGATATATATTCGCCAACCAGCGCCAAGCAACACCAGCACAGTATGGTACGCCGCGGTTTCCAGAAATCCGCTAGCACCGTTTGAACAAAACGTCTTCTCCAACCCCAGTGAGTGAGCAAGGCATCCACCTAGATGAGGGCGGGGTGGCGTGAAGCGCAGCAGGCGATCATGGCCGTCCTCAATGCAAGAGAATCCCAGGCTGCCATGACCCAGGGCGTTGGTAGCTCGATGCAAGGGTCGTGGCCTGCCAATAATGGCTTGCGTGGCGTCGAGGCGACAGACAGAACAGGTGAATGAATGCGCCGCGCGCTGTGGGGATGATGTGCCGACAAGGACGGGCGTGCAAGACAGAACCAGGAGGGGCGGGGGGATGGTTCACAACGTGTTTCTTGGGGATCGTTTGAGGTTGCAGGAAACTGAGAAATCTGGACGGACGTCTGCCGACCGAGGTGAACAAGGTTCAAGTCACTGATGAAGTGGGGTGGAGATTTGACAAGACAGGCCAAGCCCGTTCAAGGCAGTGCGCTTCGCCAGATATGGCCTAGATACAGAGCGCGATTCAGAAAACAAGGGGGAGTGGGTTGATTACCGTTACCCTGCTTGGTGTTGCTGTCCCCCCCCTCCCCTCCACAATGCTTGTTTACATACAAGGCATTGCTTGCTTGCTGAGGCATGAAGAAATACGCGTTCGAGGCCCAGCTGGGCTGGCGCTGAGGCACGTTACAAGCTCTCTGACTGCGCGACTCGTTCTTTACATCTCATTCACCAAGGCCACCACAAACCAGCGGCCAAGAGACGGCGAGACGCGGGAGTTGGCTGCCATCTAGTCGAACCCTGGACATCTCATCATTGCATCGCCAGCTAAGGGCGAGGCGGAATCAGGAGTACAAGGCGGAACGCCACCGCAGTCACCCATGAGCAGACGAGCAAGATCCATTTCATCCAAAACAGGCATGCGGGGCCGGTTTGGCCTGCCTTGGCCTTATTCTTCTCCGGATGGTGATCCACGCAGCCCGGTGCGCATCTCGCCCACAGCTCGCAACCTCTGTAAGGAGGGCCACTACCATGCAGCCCTGTCGGTATTACGCACAAATGGCACGCTGCAGACACAGTCTGATCCTTTTATCCGTCACACTATTCACGATTCAGGGGGCGACAAGGCTGTGAGTGGTTAGAATACGCTCGTCTACTGTGCTTCAAAAGTTGGGTGGCATGCATTCATACAGTTTGCCCCTGCGCCCTAACATGAGATGCTCCTCTCTCGTACATTCGCATATGCGTGAACCACACCAATCACGCAGCTAAAGGCAGGAAATCAAAACGACATTGGATAATTCAAGAAATCAAGACTCTCGCAGATCAAAAATACCCGCCAAAAAACCAAATGCAACCAAGTAGTCCCAACCGTCCACAGTAGCTAGGACAATGGTGATGAGCGTATACAATCATCTTCAAATATCAATGAAGAGCCTTCCCAATGGCTTCTTCGGGTATCTTTGTGTGTAAATCTCGGCGGCGCTGTTCCGCCCCGTCCATAAAGCCCTGGCCACAACAACTCCGGCAGCGGACTCCGCCGCCTGTTAACGGTTCAAGGCGGAAAACGTGCCCAGCTCGTTCCAGCTGTGGGATAGACCTATGTTTCGGCTCCGCCACGGCAGCACGGAGGGTCATCGGTCGTCATTGCCGACACCAAGAGCCGTGACCTGCTGCAATTAAAGTAATAGCGTCGTTTTAGCAACACTTTGACTTGGGTTTCGGGACCTCGTCACGTCGATCACCTTCATCACTGATGGGGCGATCCACAGTGACAGCGGGCGAGAAGGCAGGCGAGAATAGCCAGCTTCTACGGTCTCGGCCGATACGAAAGCTGCCTTTGTGGTCACGGCCCTCAAAGTAGCCACCATCCATGCCATCAATGTAACCCGGCGTGCCAGGGACGGCAGTTGCAAGAAGCAGGGCCTGCTGCATCTTGCGGTTTTGCTCCACGAGCTTCCGCGCCACGACTCGAAAGACCTCCTCCACACCCTCGCCACTCTCTGCACTGATCTCGTGGCAGGCATCCCAACCGACCTCCTGACCCCAGAATCCGGAGCTTCTCTTGGAGCTGGGGCTTCGTGGCTCTCCGACGGCGCTAGCAGACGAGAGACTCATGTTACCATGCATGGCCGTGGCCGTGGCTGTGGGTGGAGGGGTGCTACCGACACCAGGGGCGAGATTCTCTGCCACATATGCGATGCAGCGCTCAAACGGGACCTGGCGTGCGGACGGGTCCCGCGTGACAATGTCGGCTTTTGTGCCCACAACATGTAACACGACGTCGTTGGGGAGGTTCTGACGAAGCTCTGTAAGCCACACGCCCATATCGGCAAAGGATTGTGCATCAGTTATGTCGTAGCAGAGTATACAAGCATTGGCACCTCGGTAGTATAATCGAGAGATGGATCTGAATCGTTCCTGCCCGGCTGCGGGTACTGGTCAGCCTGTCATACCCAAATATTCCTTACGGCAAGGCTTCCTTACCTGTATCCCATATTTGCAGGCGAACGACGGTATCCGTGTCCGTGTCGACGACGCGCTTGGTTAGGAAACTGGCCCCGACGGTGGAAGTTATTTGAGCAGGGTTAAAGGCGCCTTTACAGTAGCGCATGACTAGCGACGTCTTTCCCACGCCTTGAGCGCCAAGGACGACAATCTTGGCTTCGAGTGAAGACATGACTTCTTATTAATAGAAATAGGTGGCAGTAGAATATCAATCGTTCGCGACCGGTGTTGGTTGCATATGCGAAATCAGTCGCATATCCGTGGGAGTATAGAGAGGCAGATTGACAGTTGTATGCTTTTACAGCAGAGGTCGAGCTTCGAGCGAAATCGTCATGATCACCCTGATATAGCAAGAGTCGTATGTCCGGCAAACGTCGGTAGGCGGCGAGGGCAACGGCGAGGTTGAAGGCGAGGGGAGGGATGAGCGCGCGGTAGCCTGTCTCGAGCGTCAATGCGCCTCGTTGTGCGTGAATGCGTGACAATGCAGCAAATTGCCTATATTCGAGTGGCATACAATAGGCCAGCAAAGTCGATATATGTTCTTGCGACGACGGTGCTGCGCCTCTTTGGTCCAATAAGCCGATTCGATGCTGCGGCAGAGACGAGATTGTTTACTTTTAGCTGACAGTGGGGAAGTGGGAAAGTGAGGAGCAGCAAATGCTTTTCTTGGGTCTGTCACGACTGTAATTTGGCTGGGTGGAGAACGGGTGCCGACACTGTGAAACCGCTGCCAAAGCGCTGTAATAAGCCCTGCCAGATGCCCGCTATAGTAGCTAGGTAGGTAAGGTGGTTGATGCTGCAGTCCTCGAAGCCTGCTCTTCTGAAAAAGATGTAAAAAGATGCAAAAAGATGCCTCGAGCAGGTGCCGTCATTGGATCTCACAATAGCTTCACGTGGGCACAGGCATGTGGCCACCAGTGCGGGGAGCCTCCCTGCGCCGTTCTACCCTGTTCAGCGCATCTGCAGCGGCGCTACGGCGCTGCTCCGGTGCTGCTACGCTGCCTGCAAGCCTGCGATGGCCCACCAGCAGCGGCCGACCGACGTCATCCCACATCGGCCTGCATAGGCGCTCGCTGGTGCAACGCCCAGATGGCGCCATGCAGTGTCTCATTCCTCGCGGCCTTCCAAGCCCCATGGCTGGTCTCCGTGTCGGTGTGTGGTAATGAACTCTGACGAAAGAGGGGAACAAACAGGCACTCCAACAGCAACCCGCTTGTCGCCCGCTTGCTGAAGCATTGAAGACGACCTCGACGTCTGATGATTCTGATGATGTCTCATACGGAAAGCACCAAAGCCCGCAACTACTTTACGACGAGCATGGCCAGCCCGAATCTCGTGCGTACATGAGGTTTTTCAGCCCGTACGTTAACCCTCTCATACGTTTGATTTAGCCGAGTCCTCGTCATACACGGCCAAGCCGCTAGCTTGAGATCACATCAGTTGTACATCACCGAACCAGCGTTCATGTCTTGGCCCAATTCAAAGGAAAGTAATTAATTTTCCGATATCATGATGAAATCTCACGGCCAGCCACTGTCCTTTCTCTTTGGATGGCATCCACCGACTCCACGATGAGATCCCCGCCAGGGCAATGCTTCTATCGGATTGAAACAGGAGATGCCGTGACTGAAGCTTCAATCTGGTCATCATATCTGCAATTCATTTCGATTTATGCGATATTTACTTTTCCAAAGGGGTCACTTTCATCGTACATGACTCTCCATCACTGTATAAATATTCTCGGCTCGGCCCAGAGCATGACACGGCTGATGCTCACCCACCCTTGGGGTTTCTGATAAGAGCCCTTGCCGAACAATACGGCCATCTGGTATCCTTTCCTCGTTTCTCTCCTTCATCGGCTTGGGCGACTTCGCCGTCAATTTCTCGTGGAGGGAAGCATGGCCCACCCGCTGCCAGTCAGTGGCGATGCGACATGATGGACGAACTCATCCTCATACACGCAGTCGCCCCGGGTAAAAGACAACCATAGTAGCCCAGACTGATGGCAGCTATAATAGTTGACACTATTCAAAATTTCCTCGCGTAGGCGTGGATGAGAATTATTGATATACACGCAGATCTAGACTAGGGTACCGGCTTGGCGCGTTGGGCTGCATACGATGGCGCTTCACGTGGACGGCCAGTCCACTAGATTGCATCATAGCTCAAACAGGCGGCGAGATGCTGAGACACGAACCCCTCGTATTTGACTTGAAAAATCTCGGGCTATTTTTTCCCTCTCCAGAATCACGTCTGTAGAGCCCCTTTTCCTGTTCCTTTTAAGTCCTCTCGATAACCGAGCGGCGCCAGCTCAAACCCTGAATCCGGCGTCATATCTGGGGTAGATCGATCAGACGAGTTTCAGGGTTCTTGAGGTGCGGGGCACGCACGCAGACCAACCAAGAACGATAAACGCGGCCGATTTTAAAGCAGACGGACAGAGACGAGACAGAGAAGAGGTGTATCTGGGTAGAAGCAGGCAATTCCGCACAAGCAGCCTTCCGAGAGCCTTCATCATGCCCTCGCCGCCCGATCTGGAGCATGTGCACAGCGAGTCGGACTCGCTGCTGCATCGCGGCCAGGAACGTGCTCAGCGCTTTTTTCACGGCTTCGTCGATTTCGCCTTTCAGGGCAACATTCTAGAAATTGCTTTCGGGTTAATGTAAGCTAAGAAGAGGCTTTGCACCTTACTCCTTTGGCCACACTACCGTGGCGGACTCGCTGCCTGTCGTGCTAATTTCACACTGTACAGCGTCGCGGCTGCATTTACAGACCTGGTGAAATCCTTTGTTAGCGCAATATTGATGCCCCCAATTGCGGTCATCTTCCCCCTCAACAAGAATATCGAAGAAAAGTTTGCTGTCCTGCGGCGCGGCGACAGATCCAACATGACGACAAACTACAATACTCTACAGCAAGCGCTCGACGATGGCGCTGTTGTCATGGCGTATGGGTACGTACACGTAGCACGAAACTGCGATTGCGAATCATACTGATTTGACACGCTCTTTAGCTCATTTATTTATCAACTCGTATCGTTTACGATGGTTGGGCTGTGCCTATATGGCGTGGCTCACATTTACACCGTGGTATCGCACGACCCCATTATCAAATACACCACTAAATGCCGCTATTGCCGCAAGCGAATTAATGAAAAGGTATCTCGCGCCAAATTCCAAGCCCTTGGTCTCCTGCTGACGATTAGGCTCTGCGCTGCGTAAATTGTAGCAGCTGGTTGGACGGACGAGAGGATATCAGGTAGCGCCATACGGCTACAGTTGTTTTTGAAACGAATGCCATTATTATTATCACGTCATATACTAGAACATGAATTCATTCTGACTGGCTATGCTGAAAATCCCACTAATTGAACAAGATACAAACGTATCTAGAGCGCGAGAGCGCCAACAACGGCGGCGACGCCAGCCAGCACAGCGTGCTGAGTAGCCGCCGGCGCGGCGTTGGGCGAGCTCGNTCGTCTTGGAGCTGCCAGTGCTAGATGCAGCACCAGAGGAGGAAGAGTGGGATGCGCCGCTGGAGCTCTTGGCACC